>CAEGAD010083197.1:0-100317 GCA_903067055.1 Poeciliopsis paucimaculata | reverse complement strand
ATATATACATATATATATATATATATATATAACTTATATATATATATATATATTAGCTCTTTTGGGTTTTTTTTAATCAAAGACAATAAGTAGAGCATCATCTTTAATGTTTTCACTCTGACTATTATGAGTGCTTGTGTTTGGTTTTCTTTATGGAGTATAATTTGATTCAGATTAAATTTTACCAGTCAAACAAATAAAATTAGCCTCTGACTATCAGCAACTTAAATAGATCACTCCCTTGTCTCTGGAAATTTTTTGAAACATTTTTCATAAGGCTATTAGAAATATTGACTAAAACATTAGAGAGGCTTCTTTATGATTCCTCCACCCACACAGCTTCCCACACAGACATTTATTTAAGATGTAGCTTCTGCGGGTAGCTTACATAATAGTTTGTGGCTTGTAATTACCACAACAGACAAATGAGCGGGTATTTATAAAAATGTTCCAAAAAGAATAGACTTATTAAGTAAATTGAAGATGCGGCCCATGAATACTTTTTTGTGCTTCAGAATAAATTGCCAGACTGCAAAAAGGAAACGCATTATCTTCTTAACATGAAATGAGGGGAAAAAGCTACTCTTTCTGTTCTTCTACATGTTTAAGCATCATGTGCCCTCCAGAATTACTGACTCTTCATGTAATGGTGTGTGAAATGCTTTAAAATAAATTCATCTTCCATTTAAGAAGCAATCTCCTCATTTAAAAAGTAAATTCAAACTTTCATTCAGGGGAAATCTCACATTAAGTAATAATCGTATGATGCGTCTTTTATAGTACATGTTTTGCGTTTTGAGTGTGTCATTTTCACAATGTATGATTTCCTGTTTCCTTTCCTGGGATAGAAATACAACTCAACTCAAAGCCCCAAGTCATTCTTCAAAATGAGAGAGACACGAAAACGCAACTGTCAACTGAGGAATCTTCCTAAATTAAGAAATGATTACAATAAAGTAGTTTCTCTCATAAGCCTTTATCTGTAGGCTATATATGTGTGTGATAATATCAAAAACAAACAAAGCTGATTAAGGAGCCATATTTATAGTGCCACCTCACCAAATGTCTACAGTTGTCCTGTTAGCAAAAGTACTAGTGAAGCCATTAACTGTGACTCATGTAGTTTTGTTAGAAGCTATTTTTTCTTAATTTGGGACATATTAGGTTTTAAGACCTAATCAGTTGTCTTAATGTAAAAAAAATTGGCATTAAATCAAAGATTACTTACAAGCCCAGATTATCTCTCTTATAGTGTCACAACATAGTGACAGTTTTAATGTGTAAAACACTTTTTAATGTGTACTTTTTAAAAAGTTTTATGCAACTTTTTATGAAAGTTGCATACTGCAGCTTTAAGAAATTAAATCAGCTTTCATTAATTTCAGAAAAATCATTAAAATTTATTGAAATCTGCTTTTTTGTAGTTACCCAGAATATATTTACCTCGTTAAAAAAAGGTGGTTTAATGACCAAAATGTTGAGACACAAGAAATCTTGCAAATACTGCCACCACACTGTATTTGGATTCCAGTACTGATCATGAAAGAAATGGGTGGGAAATCCTGAATGATTTCTACAAATGCAATGCGTCTACTGTTAGCTTTAGTTGTAGAAACTGTCAGCTGTCAACAGTGCAGCTTATTTTACATCCCCAGACTTTTGAGCAGAACTATACCCACAACTTAAACCTCCTTCTTGTGAAGTGAAGTTCTGAAATAATAATTGTCAAAAATGGCAGATTAATTAAAAGAAAAGTGAGAATGAATAGTTTCACTCCCCAGTAATTGAAGTGATTATGTCTCAAACACCTATCATCATAAATCTTTGGCAACACAAATTCTTTGTTATAATGTTAGCAGCTAGAAATGCCCTTTTCCCTTCTCAGCACCCAGCCACCATCTCATTTATCTGCTTGAGAAATCAAATGTTTGCACAGGAAAGACTTGTGTGATTCGGATGGATTTTGAAAGATAAATCAGTTTTCAGGTTTTAATATTTAAGAGAAGCAAGGGCACAGGGCCCTGCTGAATAATGCATTCGGTTATTTAGAGTTGGAGACAGTGAGAGAGTGTGGACTGGCACAGAGCCAGGGAGATGTGAGAGCTCCAAAAACAGTCAGCTAATGAAAAGGGGAGATATCCCTTTGCCCCGTTGTTAGAATTTCATAAAGCAGCAACACACTTTGCTGCTCTTCTTCTCTTTCACACAAACACACGGCCTGCATTTACTTATAAATCATCTTTCTATTTCGTTGCTTCGAAGTCATTCTCATTTTATATTTGACTTTTCTTGGAAAATAAATTCGGTAAACAGCTAAAATTGAGCTTCATGGTTTCATGCACAGCTAAGTAAATAACTGCCTCTTATCAGAGAGCAAAATAGTTTCAGTCACAGCATATTTTAATATCTAACAAACATGCTTGGTATTTTTCTGAATGCACTAAAGTAATGGGTGTGTTCTTTTAGCTATATTTTGATTCTTTATCCACCAACAAATTATTATTATTATTGTTGTTGTTGTTGTTGTTATGGTAAGGGGCAGTAACGATTTTTATTTTCCAATATGATATAATTTTTGACACACATTGCAAAAAAACAAAAAACATCTTCATTAGGTAATGAAAGTATTTCTATTTATGAAGCATAAATACTGTATGTGTGACACACAGGCCCATTTTGTTTTAGGCACTTGACACAAGACTGCTCCAATGTTTGTCTTTCCACAATACAAACTGTACAGAAAGCCAAAACTCTCTGTTTGCAATGTGCAGCAAAACGCAGCATTTTGAGGTCACTTAGGTGCCATCACAACATGCCAACATAACTGGCAGTGATGCCAGAAAACCCCCCCAAAAAAAACGTTTTCTGTCCCACTATCATGAATGTAAGCATGTAGAATTTGCTAACCTGTGCTTCAGCTCGGTTTAGCTGAACCAAATGATGAATGATTCAGCAATAGGAATATATATTCCCATTGTAATGTATATGATAGGATCAATGTGGATCTATGGCACTGGAAAAAAAAAAAAAAGATTTGAATTTCATTTAGTGTATTTTACACACCTAAAAACAGTCAATAAATGCAGCCACTACTATAATCACTCAAAATGGCTTCTGCATGACAAAAACAAAAATATACTTCATAAACAATCCTACTTTTCTAACTTCTTGTAGCAGCTAGCTGTCCATGGTGACTTGGTTAGGCTCTATGTAAACAGAAAGTTTAGTGGAAATTCTGTTTTGTGTTTAGTTATCATTTCCACTCATAGAACCGCAATGTTCTTTGCTGCTGTTTGTGCAAAGTCACTGTGAAGCTCCTTTAGTCATCCTAGAGAACCAGAATGTGGCAGTTTAACAATACAGTCTCCAAAATCTAAAAACAGGCTGCGTTTTTACGATAGGTCTGACAAAAAAAATAAAATGTGTCAGATTTACATGTCAAACAAAACAAAAACATGTCTAGTATATAGATAAGGTCCTCGGAGAACGCTGTGACACTCCTATTTTGCTCCGAGGACAAACATAAATTGTTTAATCTTGAAGAATTGTTTGTTTTTATGTTCTTCTCAGCTCTTTATGCTGTCCTTATTTCTTCTTCTTCAAAACACTTTTTATCATTAAAATAAAAGCAAAAAGAAAACGTTTGTGGAGCCTGAGCTCAAGAGTTTACTCTCAGCCTTCGTTGCTTGTCTAGAAGAAGGTTAGTTGTTGTTCTTGTGATTGCATTTACATAAACACTCTGATGCTGCTACAAATGTGGAAAGTTGTAGGCATCTGGCCCTACTGCCAGAGGCCTTCAAATGCATCCAGACATGAATACTTCTGGACTTTGTTGTTAAGCCTTTGCAATTACAACTGAAGATGGGAACGAGCTAAAACAATAATCTGTGGCAGTACATTGGATGGCGACGTTTTACATTTGGGTTGCGTGTTGTCCTTTTTCACACATATTCCAAATACGGATGAGACTTACAGTAATGGACAGTGTCTCTGTGAGTTAACCTTCTATGGTTTGAAAACACCATTGGAATATTGAAAGGTGTATTTTTAAGTAAAAATAGTCTATTATGACTTGCATTTGAAAACTGTCAACTTGATATTTGATCAGCAGAAAGCCATTCTACACATGGAAGGCAGGGTCATAGTAAAAAAATCTGAGAGTGGACACACAGTATTCATGTACATTAAGGCAAAGTTGAGTGGAAGAAAAAAATGCAGTAGAAAACAATGCACTTGCAGCAGGAAAAGCTGTTACCTTGAGATACTCCTAGAGTATTTGACACCTGATCTTTCTGCAATAATAACAATAACCTGGCACAATTTACCCAGATAAACATAGTTGGATCATTTCAATCTTATACCAGCTACTGCAATGTCATATCTCTTTGTGTAATTTGTATTTTTAAATTTTTTCGTATTAATTTGTAATGTGCGAATCGCTGTATGTATACCCATACCTATTTTCAGGATGTAGTTTACATTAGGATCACATCAGAAAATATTAAATGTTTTTTGTGTCCCAATTAGCACAGCTAACAATTTTGTCTTTTTTATTTTAATGACAAATACATTGCGAGAGGAGCACGGCTTACTAACAGACATAAAACCTTGACTCACAACAACTAGCTAGAAGACAAAGTGCACCACAGAGAACTGAAAATATGACAGTATAGTTGTCACATTTGCAAGATGGTGCATTTCTCAGAGGAGGTTACTGTCATGTTAATGGAACTCAGCTTTGTTTCTCAGCATGTATTCCCCTTCTCATTTCTGCTCCTTTATCTCTCTTGCTGAATCCACTGTGCAATCAGATATGCAATTGTTTGGGTTCCGTTTGACAAAAATATGTTTCTAAAGGAGGCAGCAGCTGAGGAACAATCCCATGAAAATTAAACTGTTGTATTTTAATCACTTCACTTCTGCTTTAGTGTCTACAATTTGCCTTAACGCTCCCTTTAAATTAGATACCCTCCTTCTTATTATGTTGTTCTAATGGTGGTCACAAAAATTAGTCTGATGTCCTCCGACCCTCTTTTTTTCTGCCCTTTCCACACTTTAACTAATTCATTATATTAGCTCTGATTTACCATAATATTAAATGCTTACAGTGTGTGTTTTTTTGTGTGGATATGGTGAAATTGCAGCTGAGACAGATCAACAGTGTCTTGTTAGTTCAAATTCTGTGAGATCATCTATTTTGAACTTTATGTTATGTTGTTCTCTCATATTGTCCAGTGGGCCTGGTTAATGTATAGCCTGCAGAAAAATCAATAAGTGCCTTGGGAAGGCCTGCAGGAAGAAATGTTGCTATCTTGGGAGAGTGAGAATGAAAAATCATTGGCTTGGTAGAGGAAGGTCACTTACAATGTTAATATTAGTTGTTCAATACTGGAATTGTTATCTCTTTTTCTGCATGTTTTCAAGTGTAGGTTAGATAATGGATAAAGCTTTGCACCTTAAGATGAAGGAAATTGATTGTAGCTCAGGCATTTTTTGACATCTGGTTTTGATTTAGTATTCTAGGTGTTGATGCTTGTCTGCACACAAAACTTTTTAAGTAAGTAAGTGTTACAGAGCTTTAAGGTCCAGACTACATTACTTTCTACTACATAAGGTGTTCCCAATACCTTGGGTAAAAGCACCACAGTTTTACTTTATTATCAGCCTGGCCACTGCCTTCCTGTACTTTTCTGCTAAAAAAAAAAAAAAAAATTCTTACAGCACAATCTGGGCTTTCTCTTGTGACTCAAATTATTGGTTAGATTTTCTACAGGGTAATTCTTAAGTCAAAACATTTAACATGATCTTTATGCTTTTATTAGAAAAAATAAACAGGTATTCTATTTTGCCACTCTGCTCTCAATATATTAACAGCAGTATGACAAGTCGGTTAATTAGAATGCATTTGATTCGCATAATAATGCCTTAAAGCCATTCATAGCTTGAGAAGTGTACTTTTTAAAACATTCTTCCCTCGTCTAGAACCGTTTGTCTCATGGAAGATTGTAGCAAAGCTGGAGTCCATCTCCAGAGGGTCTTGAGCAAGAGCAGAGTACACCCTGCTCAGGTTATCAGTCCTCACTCCCCTCCCCCGAGATGTTTATCTCTGGAGTTCTTCTAGAGTAACCGTTGGCCTCTTGGCGGCTTATTTGATTATTGCTCTCATTGGCTATAAGGACAGCTACGGCTGTGTAATCATTTTTCTGATTACACAGCACATCTCTGGGATATTGCTCTAAAACTCAACCCTGCTGTACACCTTTCCATAACTTTCTACCTGATCCGTCTGCAGTGTTCCTTGCTCTTCATGATGCTGTTAGTTGATGAATGGTCTTTGACAAACGTCTGAGGCCTTCAAAGGACATCTGGGTTTTTGATTTAATAATTTCTTCAGTGGTAAGGCTAAAGGTAACTAAACATAAAAGCACGCCACACTTTCCTTATTTTTATTTGAAACACATGTCTAGTTCTTGTTCCTGCTCCCAATTTGACACTAATTTGTTTTGGTCCTTTACATAAAGTTACTATATAATGCAGGTGTTTGAGCGTTGTGGTTATAAACGTGGAAAAGTGTCTATAGGATAGAGAATGCATTTCACACTCACCCATAATATGTCATTTAGGACTGGCAATAGTAATTTAACCCTCTGTTTTTATTTTAAATTTGTCTCTGTACACCTTTTAACTTTCCTGGTCATCAGACCTCTTATTAACAATCATCATCTAAAGTCAAATACTTTTATCTGTGTCTTTTTTCTGTGTACCATCAGAACCTTTGTGTCCGATGCGTCTCTCTTTCTCTGAGAGTAGCAGGTTGCTGAAGGTCAGTGAAAACATCAAGACATTGCTCTTCTCTCAACTTAACTGACCTGAAAGTCCCAGGTGAGCGCCGGCAGATATAATAACGTCGAGGACACTACCAAGTGGGAGTTAGGCTGTCTGGCGACGGATTAGTAGCCATGTTTACATAGTGGTTGATCAAGTCTGATGGAGCTGCTCAAGAATAATTTATTGACAGCAGGGGATGCCTCGCTGTGCATATTGGAAAGTGTGATGTAGAAGATACAGAGACCCACAGGGTCAGGGTGTGTCTGGAAATGTTGGAGAGAAATGAGACGAGAGATTGTAAAACAGCCACCGGAGCATCCCTGCATGTGGCTGCATGTTTAATGCGGCACACAGACGGTTAGTGCTG
This sequence comes from Poeciliopsis paucimaculata, assembly GCA_903067055.1. Taxonomy (NCBI): domain Eukaryota; kingdom Metazoa; phylum Chordata; class Actinopteri; order Cyprinodontiformes; family Poeciliidae; genus Poeciliopsis; species Poeciliopsis paucimaculata. Next base: position 93,122 of record CAEGAD010083197.1, on the reverse strand, counting down.
GAACACCGAAGAAGACCGCCTGTTGCTCCTGTAAAGCAGACGACACAGGGGATCCAGAGACGAGGATGAGAAGCAGTCAACCCAGATCTGTCATAAAGACAGTCTACGCCCCCAAATACTTCATCCATCAGTCGGCGCACCTTTCAGGACGCACGGAGCTGGAGAGCGATTGTGGAGGTGGATGAGTGGAGCAAAATAAAAAGCAAACACCTTCATCCTGACACTCTGATGTGTGACCTTATTGTGTGGAGCTGGTAACAGGCTTTTATAGCATATCACACAGAGAATCTGTGACAAGTGGCTGGTGTGATATGCACAGGCTCCAGATGAAAGTGGTGAGCAGTAAGAAGTTGACTTTAAAAGTAGCGTAGTTTGGGAACTTGAGTTTTGAATGCTACCAAACGTTGAATTTTGAGTTTGAGAAAATTCGTTTGAGAGGTGAAATCAGTACAACATAAGGCATTAACATGAGATTAAAAACAAATTTCTAAGATTTGACCACAACAACAAAAAACGTCTATAAATGTGTTGTGGTTCAGCGGTTAGCTGCTGTTTTGGCCTCTTTATGAAACAGCACCAAAAGCAGCCAGAATTTGTGCGGTCTCTGTAAGGAGACCTTTTGGAAGATACAAACAAGCTCCCTGTCACAAATGATAAGACATTATAGCTCTCCAATAATTTTAAGAAAGCATAGTACTTCCATGTTTCAGTGGCGAGGGTTCATAATCTCAGTGGCAGCATATCTGCATCTTTGCTACAACATGGAGGAGCCTGGTCGTAGCAGCAGCAGCTTAGCAACGATGTGCAGCCACTGAGCAACTGCCTGGTTTGGTCACTGGAGAATCTGAAGTTGGACTAGTCACAACGGATTTGACCGGCTCATCATAACAACACTGAGCTGGTAGCACTGCACACAATTTAATGCAACACACTTTGCAGTCCAACTTTGCTTTGTGCCTTGCTACATGTAGCCATTGCTCTCTTGTTGATTCATTTAATAAGGGATCCTGATATCGCAGAACTTGTTAAACTGTGTGTAAATCTCTGCATTGGCAGCAGAGATCCGACCAAGCAGCTGAAACAAACAATCCATGACCCTCATGCAAACAACTACGCTGCCATGATATCGAACGAAGACATCAGTTTGTGATGTTCTCCCTCCTTTTACTGGGAATAAACAAGAGCCAGCAAACAACTTGAGAAGATCTGATCTATGCTGGAATCTTCTGAATTCTGAAAATTCAGACTCAACATATAGAAAATGAATCATTTAAACATAAAACATCTCCATTATTAAAATGTCTTGTGATAGCCTTTAGGCCTGTTTCAATCGCATCACCTGCTGACGCTGCCTAGACTTTGCCTCATTAGTTGGACTAATCCATCACATTTCTGCTAGGAAACACAGGGGAGAACTGTGCTATATGTAGCCATTGCTCTCCTGTTGATTGATTTAATAAGGGATTTTGATTCCGCAGAACTAATTAAACTGTGTATAAATCTGACGTAGTTGGTATCAAATGCAGGGAGACAACTATTCTTAAAGGAAAATCTGCTTTCCCCTAATCATGGCTGATGATATTTACCCCATTGGTGATTTTTCTCAAAAGTAAGAAATACTTCATACTTAAGCAGGACATTAATGATATAGAAAATACCTGCAAGTATTTATTTTGGTAACACTGTATAACATCGCCTGCACGTTCCGGGGACTTTGAAGTCACATTCCCAAAACATAATGCAGGAATGTCCAAAGTTTGGCCTGGGCCCATTTGCGGCTTCTGGCCTGATTTTATGTGGCTCTTGACTGTAATTCAAGAATCTAGAATCCCAGCACAAGCAATTGATGCAAATGCAGATTTGTATTTTTTTATTTTCAAGGAATGCTGAATTATTACAGACAAATTAAAATCTTCTTACGATGGCAATAATGTCAGGGAGAAAAAAAAGTGTTCTCTTTCCTCTTTAATAACCACAATTTTTAGATTCTCTTTAATTCCAGAGCAAACAGGACATTTATCCAGTGACTTTTAATCAAAAGCAAACTTTGGTGGTACTTATTTATTAAACTTGCCTAAGAGCATTTTCATGAAAATGAATGAAAATGGCTGCTGAATAGAAGGAGGAAAGAAAATGCTCTCTGTATTTAGTGATCACTGATGATTTTTTCTTTTCATTTTTACTCATTCAAGTCCAAAAGAAAGCCTTGATGCCTTTCTCCTAATAAAAGAAAACATTCAAAATGCTTTTTAGGTTTTGGTTCAAAAATGAGTTACACGTTCCTTTCTTACAAGAATACTGACAACTTCATGTGTTTAATTACAATTTTATCTGCCTATTTATCATTGGGTGGACACATTTTTAAATTAAATCACAGCATAATTTTGCTTTTTTTGCTTTTTTCTTTATATTCTTGGAGCATGCCAGTATGTCTGAATTGATTAATTTGGCTGCTGTGAAAAACATTTTGGACACCATTGACCTCTCACATATATTTCTAAAACTCCAAGTCCAAGTTGTAGTTAAAGTTTGCACTTTTCAACCTGGAGGTCAGATCTGCGGTTTGGGCCTGAGCACAAATAAGCAGAGTGATTCTGCAGGGCACATCTGAACATATTTAACTCACATAATCTTTCCTTAAGGCATATGACTTCTGATCATCTCGACTGAACTTGAAACTAAACAAAATCATTGCTTTGTTAAACAAGCACCACTATGGATCTCAAAAACAAAAGCGTGTCCCGTGCTTATTATAACACCTTCAGAAAAAAGCCAGACCTCTACTACCATTTATCATCTACTACAGCACCCTGGGCTTTTTAGTTGTTACATGTTTCAGCTGGCCCTAGCACAAGCCTTCCTTTCTCTGTCACACACACATGTTCACACACCTTTTAGCAAATTAGACCGTTTAATTAGGAAAGGCTCATTTGTATCAAATCATTTACATGGTGCAGCCAGCCTTTGCCAGAATATTCTAATTGATTATTGTTGCCCGAGGAGCAGCTCCCATGTGTGGATCTTCATGTGTGTGTTTTTATAAATTAGTAGATTACTTCAAAGTTATGCTATGAGGGCAGGATTTTTTTTTTATCTGTTTAGTGACTCTGATTATGCATTTACATCTAGCACACTAAAACCAGCTTAGTTAAAAAATAAGGTCTAATATAACTGCAAATTCGAGTTAAAAGTGGCTTACTCCAATTATTAATATAATTAAGGTAAGCATGTGCATTTATTTTCATTTGTGGCAAATAAATGCAGGGGAGAATGGTTGGGAGGCCAAGCTTCACGGTTTTACATAAATTTGTTTCCATATAAATAGCTTTCCAGCAAACCGTTCTGCCGATCTACATTATTTATTCTCTTTAGCAAACAAAGTTGCCTAATTTCACAGTTTGCTTTCATAAAGCTTCATTTAGAGGCATAACCATTCCCATTGTCGCCTAAAAACAGTTGCATTGAGCCAAGCTCATTAAGGGAAAAAAGCAGACCTACTTCCCCATTGGGACTTACAAATGACCCTTTGATGAGGCTGCTCTTTGACCCTTTCTTCTTTTTTTTTTTTACAAGGCTGCGTGATCGAATGAAAACCAGGCGCGTGGAGCTTTAAAGGATACCGGATAAAGAACAGAGAAAAAAAAGATGACAAATTATTAGTATTCATCCAGCGGCGCAATGAGCAGCCTTTCAGTTCCTCCTTCTATTCAGCAGCCGAACAACAAAGACACATTAATTTACAACCAAGTTGTCACCATGACATCAAGCTTTGGCAAATGTTTTCACGCATTCACATGTTGTTCTTTGCACAACTGAAGCTTTTTATAGATATCATAATCATTGCAGGAAATAAGTCGGAAGAAAAGGACAATAAGAACTTTTTCTGACCTTAACCAAAGGAGATTAAGTTTAATTCAAAACACCTACATTGTCTTCTAACTGTATATGCAACAAAAATATTTGTCTTGACATAATTAACATTAAGCTAGATGGAATCCAAAAATGTTCAACATGAACAACCTGAAGCAAAAGTAGATGTACGCTTAAAGATGAATATTGTAAACTTTCACAACTATAAAGCCTACCAGTAGCTATTTTTAGTTTGTGACAAGTAGTGTTTATCTTTTGTGGTCTTGTGTCATGCATGCACAAATAATAGGTAACAATTTTGGCAGTAACAGTGAATTTAGTAAACATTTATTTTAGATGCTTAATAAAAAATTTTGAATGACCGTTTCTGCTCTGCAGGCGCAACTATTTTAATATATTACGTTAAGAGCATGAAAAGGTGAAGTTGCTATAAAATGTCAACGGAAGTAAAGAGTCCTCAAATGTTTTCCAGTATGACATGACAGCCGCCTACTTTTTTCTTGGGACCTTTGTATGGACTTTTGGGGCAAGGCTGCGCTAAGTAATGCCAAACTGACACAAACAAGCAACAGAAAACAATAAAAGACACAATTAAGACAGAGATAAATAGCTTACAGTGTTTTAAACAAACCTATCTGAAACTCCAGAACCACATGCATTTGAATTTATTCTTCCATTTTCCAAAAGTGATGTGTTTTTATCCTCTATTTGCACAGAAAATGAAGTAAGTTTGTATTTTGTTCTCGTAACTTTCATAACTATGGAAACACTGGATGTAGACTGGAAGGCATTTTGCTTCCTCCCTCCTGCGTTTAGAAGCTATTTAGCTCTGAAAACTAAATCCAGGCCGGAGGAAAATAATAATTCCTCAACACTCCCAGCAAATCGAATGAAATGACTATCAATTTCACTGTGCCTCCAGATACTTGGATTTACATGCCGCATCAAACAATAAACACTTGGGGAATAGGTGTGAATATTATGATCTGGAATTGGATGGCAAAGTTTAAAGAAATGCCTTTAAACTCAAATAGGGTTTGAGTTGAGTAAAGAGACTTCTTATTCTCAGACGCTTTTGAACCTGAAAACTGAATGCTTGCAATAAATGAAACAGAAATGCTCTTTGTTTCTCTTGCAATAAATGAAGCAAAAATGCTACTGCGCATTGCTTAGAGCAATGTAGTATGATTTACTAACACTGAAACATACTGGTCCGTGCATCAACAAACAATCATGTAGACAGAGAGATGGGAATAACGAAGGACAAAACATAAGCTCATCTTAAATTGCATTAAAAGCTAAAAATGTGTGATTCAACACTTTGAAAATCTTTTTAATTATTACCGTTTTATCAAACACAGTTTCACACCAAGAGTCTGGATGCACATCTTCAACACAAATATTTATGAAATCAGCTGCACCTTTTGACTTAACTCCAAAAAGCCTGCTCTGGCTCATATTTCGGCTGTTATCTCGAACCAGTGTCTCTGTTTTGCACATGTGATCAGATTATTCAGAACAAAGACGGACAGAACAAAGCTCCCCTTCTAATCTCTGCTGTCTTTGTTTCTTGTTGTTTCAAAATGCCAGAGCCAATACGGCAACAAATCCTCTTTTTTATTCCCCCTCTCAGCCATCCAGCCCAGACACATCTGTAGTCGGATGAGACGGAAGGAGGTCGGGAAGACAGAGAAGTGCACGGGGTTCCTCTTTCGTTTGGTAATGGGCTGGGCGACGATGAAGGGAATGGAGATGGAGATAACAGCTCTGTTGTCAATGCTTCTGTAGACAGATGTGAGAAAATTCCCTGTTTCAGAAGTGAAACAGTGTCGACACGAAATGTAAATAAAACATCTACTAGAGTTCATATCAAAGGCAAGGCAGGTCTCCAGATAACTAATTGAATTCTTTACAAATCTGATGAGACTGAGGAAGGAGGAGAAGGAGGAGGATAAGACAAGAAGAAAACACACCTATGATGAAATGTGTTTTCAGACAACGTACAGGAGCATGTGAGGGGGACAAAACAATTCTCTTTATATAGAGAATATAAAGAGAATTAAATATATATATATATACTCAATTGTACATAATACAATAACAGGGATTTGATTCTGTTCACATAAATGTGTTTTCTACACTAAAATCATAAGTCTAGTAGGAATCTTGAAAGTCTGACGTGAAACTGAAACACTGTCACCGTAACGCAAATTCCAGTTCATCCATTTACCTTCAGGACTCTCCCAGCAAGATTGAATCTGTGAATAATTTAATCTCAGCATAAATCCAGCTGATCTGAAGCAGCTCCAGGGTGGGAGAATCTGTCAACAAGACTATTTGTACCGTTCTGAATTATATCTTAGGGTGAAATACATTGTTGCATGTTCTTCAGCGCAAGGATATGCTCTGGTCAAATAGGAGCAAGAGCTGAAATTGCTGGCATACTTGCAAAGCACATTTGGTGACTGAAAACACGGCGCTATCATGATGGGGATACTTTCCTTCGTCAGGAACAGGAAACCAGTCAGAGTTGGGCAAGCAGAGTGAGCAAAATATTTCAGTCTCTTGATGCTGATGGAGACAGATCCTAAAAGACAACATAGCATTGCTCTACAAGGTATTAGCTCAGAGGCTGAATTGAAATGCACCCCACACTTTTCAGATCTGCAGTAAACGTCATAAAATATGTAAAATTAGTAAAAGTAAAAGTTAGTGCACAAACTCAATGAAGCATTAAACTTCCCACAAAACTTTCTCACAACAAACAGATACCAAACTGACAATAAGCACTGATAATTTAGCTTTAGCCGTATTTCTTCCTCTGAAACCCCATATTGCTTTCACAGTAAGTTATTTTCACAACCAGATTTTATTTGGACTGTTTCATACTTTGGTTTGATCACAGCCCATTCATAAAAAAAAAAAAAACTTTCAGAGATGTGTCTTTTTTCTTTTTAGTATCTGTGGGATTGTCCAGTCTGGTATGATTACAACAACCAGACTCTCTCCTAAGGGCATTCGACAATAGACAGTGTCAACTTTTTTGGTAGGAAGCTGTCGCACTTTAAGAAAACCCACTCATGCACCACCAGGACTTGCAAATCCCACACACACACAAAAAAAAAAAACAGCAAAGGTTTTAATCTTCAATGCTAACCACCACACCAATATATAGTCTGATGAAATGTTTCAATTTAATCAAACACACCAAATCTGATCACTATGTCTCCAGCCATAGTGGAGACAAGAAGAGATTCTTGAAACAAGAGCAAACTAAAATGCTGACTACATAAAACCAACTCCACCTGTAGAAGAAGAAAGTTGGAAGAATGACCCAAAACGGAGATTCTTTATCCACTCAGCTCTATACACCGAGGTAGCGGTCAGTGATGAGATGAGGGGAAAGATAAGAGGAGGTGATTGACCAGATAATGAAGACTTCCCATTATGAATTTCTCTACGCACAGTGCTGCAACTCATCCTTGGAGCGCAGTGGAGCAGACAATATGGACAACAACACGTAAGTGAATATGCCTGACATGCCATAAATTCCTGAAGTAGCACGAAAAAAAGAACACACAATCTCCATAAAAATAATATCTTTATTTCCTGGAAGGTATTTTAAAGTGATTGGTCTTTAAAGGGGTCCTATTATGTGAAATTAACTTTTTTTGAGCTTTACATCGTGTTATGTTCGTGAAAAACGTACCCAGTGCTGCTTTGATTCTTTCACGCATGTTTGAGAAATCATTGAATCTTGCAAAACACTTGGGAGGACTGAGGCTTTCTTAAAAGACAAAGGCCCAATTTCAAGGTATTAAATTACAATGTTAAATTTCTTTCAAGTCATATTTTACATATCCAGCATTTTTATAACAACTGAAGGTAATGTAATGACTTGATTGTGCTATAAAATGGCATTATACATTTTAAGTGCCCCTTAATTTATTAACCACAAATAGCTGGTTTCCTTTTCATTGGAAGAAACCAAATATCACCAGGCCGTGTGCGTGGAGGGTTTTGGCATGGATCGAGAGGTGTGACTAAAAGAAAAATTCCCATGTCTGTTCTATTTTTCAGATCCCAATTCTCAATTTAGGAATTATTTTTGAGATTCACTCGAGTCTAAGCGATTTAATGCAACAGGTGTTCTAGTCAGTTCTGCTCTTTTTTTTTTGTGGACTGACAGCAGAACAGGTGATTGCCTGCTCATTGTTATTCGAGCAGTCAGCTGTGCGTGAAGGTCAAGACAAGGAACAAGCCAATCAGAGGAGAGAGATGAGACTGAAGTGTGATTGACTGACTGGCTGCAGGTGGAGGAGCTGTTAGGTGAGTTTGTGGCTTCGAGATTGAGGAGTGTGTATGTGTGTTAGGAGGGGGGTTTATGTAACAAACAGTATATACATGAGAAATTGGTAGATGAAAGGGCCCTGGTTGCCATGACGGCTCGCTTGGTGGGATGGAATCTCTTCTTGGCCTGGATGATATGACAGCATGGATGGTTTTAGGTTATGAGGATGTGTGTGCGTGCGTGTCGGCGTGCGTGTGTGTGTGTATGTAAGATACTTAAAGGCCCATTGATTTTTGCCTTGCAATGCATGTTTTCATATTCTGTTTCATTATGGCCACATACTTCAGTCTTTATTTGGACAAACATGAAGTTTTGCACAATTGTGAATGGAAAGGAAAATGACCCATAAGTTTCCCAGTTTTTAAAATCTCAGATACCATGCATTTGTATTTGGCCTCTTTTACTCTAATTAACCAAAGTAAAATTAAATGCAGTCACCTGCCTGTAGAAGACTGTTGTGTCATCTCAATATAAATGAAACTGTTCTGTAAAGACCTGAGATCACAGCATCATGGAGACCAAGGATCAAAGTAGACAGATCAGGGATAACGTTTTAGAAAATCATTCTGGGGTTAAGTTATGAAAGAAAGCTCAGAATTTAGCTTTTGGAGCTTCCTCAGAAAGCTAAATCTGAGAAAGCTCAGATTTAGCTTTATTTATTTATTTTTTATTTTACCATTTTTTTATTTTATTTTTTTTATTCCTAAAAAGTTGAATGGAAATATAAATGACACTATTTTGAGTTTTCAAAATATGAAAAAGTTCCATCGGTCTGTATACTTCTGCAAGCCACTGTATCCTTACAACAACAAAAAATATCTGAGTAAAACCCCATTTTATTCTCACAAGTGTTTCAACTTTTTATTCTTGACTGTTGAGAGTTTTTTCAGCTTGTTTGTTTATTTGAAACCTGCCAGTGTCATAAATCTCACAATATGACATAGAGAAATGCTCAGAGTTTCACTTTATGAGATCATCTCCAAATAAAGGCTTGAAGGCAGAACATATTTTTTCTTCTTACAATCTCGTGTCTGCGGAGTAATTGATTAGATTATCTAAATTGAGTTGTCATGTATTTGATGTTTAAATTGTCAGACTCTTTTAGCTGAATACAAAAAGCACAGACCTATTCCGGATTTTATGCTAACTTATCCTACTTGTAAATCCATCTTATAAGGATATGATGTATCGGTCTGGTTTGCATCTGAGTAAATTTCTTTTTATCGCCTGGTAAAACAGCATACATTGTCCACTTAACAAAGATACAATCATCCATTAAAAGAAATGATGTAAGACTGATTTCTGATATGACACACAGCAGTCAAATCATTGTTGACGTATTTAAGGTTAATTAGTCTTTTACAGTTGTTTCTGTATTATTAGTCGGTAGCCTGGCTAATGCTAAAGTCTACAGATCAATGAAATTGAAAAAGAACGAGAGTTTTGACAGCCATGGGAGAAAAACAAAATATATTAAGAGAATACATGACTTCTTTTCCCTGTGAGACCATATGGAGACCTTGTGGTTGTCATCCTCCTCCTACACATTTCTTCCCATCTCTCCCTCTCTCATTTATTTCAATTTGTCATGCTTTGCTTTTCCCTTAAGAGAGCGCGCTTGCTTGTAAGTGGCCCCATATAGGCCGCGAAATTGTGTCTGCGCTTTGGCTGTAATGAAACATTTAGATGCAGGAGGGAGAGTGATGGTTGTGCATTAATACTGGTGTTGATGTTGCCAGGGCAAAGTCTCTGTTTCAGGCTGCTGGCTTGACTTTCTGATCCGGGCTGCGTGGAGGGAGAATATGTATCATGTCAAAAACGGCGAGGCTGGTCGTAGCAAAGAAGCCATCAGGGATTTTCCAGCAGTGTCATGAGTTTGACATCAGAAGAAGTTCATGAAAATAAGTCATTTTGGGCAAAACAAGTAAATCTATCCAGGACACGTATCTGGATATTGTCCCTTTGCATTTTAAGTTTCGACAAACTTCAAAACAATCTTTGAGCTCCTATGAAGCTTGCAAAAAAAAAAGAAAGAGCAGATAGCTGGTAGCTTGATATTGCTTTTATTTAGTTGATTTCACTTTAACAATGACTACTGAGTGTTGCACAGTCGGTTGCAAAAACATTCAAGGATGCAAACCAAACTTGTCATTTTATTGTATAACTTTTAAAGAAGGAAGATGCACCGGAGATGGATAGCAGCCATCAATCGTAAAGCCTGGTTTCCCTCTGTGCAGTTATAAATTTGCAGCTTGCATTTTTTAGGTAAGAAGATTAACGTCCATATACTTTATAAGCAAGTTTGATTAGTAAGAGGCAATTAAATATTGTATTATGGAGAATGTGCGCATTTAATCATTAGTAATATCAAGAATTAAGTTGCAATTTGATTTGAAGAATAAAGTCAAAATGTTGAGAAGATAAAATGTTCTTTTTTTTCTCTTCTGATTGATTTATGGTCACTATAAAATCAGCCAAAACCCGACTAAATACAAATTATTTAGCGTTTTGTGCCGTTAACAAGTCCAAACTGGAAGGGGTTTCAGACAAAAGTGGTGTTGGTTGTCAGATTTTATGTAAGAGTCCGCAACTATACATTATTGAGAATATTTTCAAATCTTTCACCATATTAGATGTTGTTAGAGAAATGTTCTTGCCATCTACTGAAAAGATATTGCAGGATGCTTTTGAGATCGTAATGCAGATGTTTTCAAAAATAGGAAAAAACTAAACGAAACAAGTATCTGGAATAGTGTAAGTCGAGCTTGGTAACCAGGCAAGATAGAAAAATAATATACGTTCCTTAGATTTAATCAATTCAAGCACTGCAACATAATTTATGCCAAAATTGTAAGAAATTAAATGAGCAGACTGAAGAACACATGGGCAGGTTATGAGGTTTAAGCATTCTAAAATAAGTTAATGAAACACATTTACAGTATTTAAGACAATTTTGTCATAAATAGGGAATTACAGCTTAGCATGTCATCATGCTGTATGTTCCAATGAATTCTCACTTTAGCCTTTATAAGCTCTTCTTTGCAGCCATTGATGAAATTTGTAACACACCAACAATTATGAGTAACTTGTCTAATTTTAACTTCAGAGGCGAATGTAAAAAATAAACAGCCAAAAGAGAATGCTGCTCATGTGGCTTAATTAACCTCTGCCACCTCCATCAGCGTGGAATTTATCCTCCAACCATGGAGCGCCACAATCAACACTTCAGCACATGTCGCGGCATTCAGCCTGTTGTTAGAGTCGGAGGTGTTAAAATTTTAAAGAAACGCATCCTTTTTATTGGGAGGCTTTGGTCTTCGAATGCTTGCCTAATCCTGCTGGGCTAGTTTGTCTTTGGCAGCCATAAAGAAGGAATGCGTTATGCGCAGCTTGCATCTGCCTGTGTGTTTAGATGCTACGCACAGCTTCCGCAAATAACTATTCTAGATCAACAGTAAACATACTCTGTCATTTTAAAAGGGCGTCACTCTTTATGCACATAGAGGAATATTCAAAATTTAGAAGAATAAGGCCGATGCGATAGACTGATGTTCATCCTCATAGGACAGAGACATGTCTAAACTCCGATGCATTTACTATTTTCATTTCCATAATCTTCCTTTGAGAAATTACCAACCTCTCCATGTTGCGCCATTTGTTGCAATATTTTATGATAAAAAACACAAAAACTAAACTGATAGCTTGTAAAGTCGAAGGTTTCTTTGCTCTTTCCAGCTCAGTGTGGGCTGTGGCTTCAGGCGGACGCACTTTCTTCATTATGCACTCAGCTCCAATGAGACTCCGAACACATTCTGCAAGCAAATCATTTGTGAGAGTTTTTCTGAATCCGGTTAAGGGTCATAGACTTGTGAGACACAGAGAGAAGGCATTTGTATTGCGAGATCAAAGCCCGGCATGTCTTAGTGATTTTTAATTTATTTAATTTTTTTTTACATTTTCCATATCTGTCTCCCGAGTGCTACTTTGAGCTTTGCATAAAATTGTTCAGTTTTACAGGTGAGAGGAACACGCAATGAAAGGAGAACTCATCCACAGGAGCAAAGTCTTACACTCCCTGGTCGGTGCTTGAACTCTACCTACCCTACTTCACATAAACCACTCCCTACAAAATAACACGGGTATACAATTATTTACAATTGTCAATATCGAGGAACTGTTTTGTCATGACCATTTGCTCCCCAGACCAAACTGAATGAGAAATGAGAATAAAGAAATGGAACGATGCACGTTGATTTTAAAGAATAATTTGAGTATTCAGTCTGCAGAAGCATACCTAAAAGGTTTTCAGTGTTGCTTAATAGGCTTGAAAAACCATTGGGTTTCAAAGAGCACATACTAAGTGATTTACTGTTAAACAGATCATTTTAAATGCAGCCCCTTTGAAGGCAACTGGTTGCACTGGATTTTATTTAGGGGTATTTCCATAAAGGTTGGTGAATACATACTGTTAGAATTTTTTCTTGTGTTTTTCTCCCACTTCACCACAATTCCTTACTTTGTGTTGGTCTGTCATATGAAATCACAGTAAAGTAGGCAGACGTTTGAAGTTTGTAATGAGATGTGGGAGGAATATGAGGACTGTAAAAACTTTCCCAAGGCTCTGTATGTCCGAGGTCAAGATATAACAGGGTAGCTTAACATCTGCCAGAAAATAAAAGAGAAAATGGCTAAATTATTATTTCATAAAACAAGGCAGAAATGAGCCTGTCAGACATTAACCAGGATAACAAATGTTTCACCGTGGAACCAGCCAGATCCTTGACCTCCAGCCATAGAATAACTTATGCTTCTACATTTACCTTATAGGTTCCCAGAACCAATTTAAAAATGGCTCAAATTCTTCCTGCTGAGTTCATTTACTGGACTATGAAAGCAGCCCGACAGACTTATGACACAGCCATCACGCCTAATGTAATTAGTCTGTAGTTATAAAAAGAATGGTGGTAATGAATTGTTTAATTCTGGAGCAGGAGTAATCCTTTTTCCTTCTACGCTTTAATATCTCGCTGCAGCACATCCTCTCTGACTCTGGGCCTGCTTGTTCAGCGATGCACTTGTGGTGCCCAACGCTTTGGGAAAATCCTGCTTTTTTAATTTTAGAGAGGTAATCACAGTCATAGAATCATGCTCTTATAGAAACGAGCCAGATGCATCATAACTCCCTGTCCTGTTGGCCCTGTCAGTCTGATGCCCGCCCCAAAGCAGCGAGAGGGGCAGAGGTTGAAGGACTCTGTGCGAGAGTGCCTCAGGTCTTCTACCAAGGGTCCTGCACAGACTCTGCTGTCTGCTGGAGGATGAAACAAGCACACTGAGCAGTGGTTCATGTCATGAAACCAGATAGGAGGGGTCTTCCATCTTTAGCTCTCTTGCATGTTTTCCAGCAGATAAATTGCATATCTTGTCTGCGTGGGAGGAACTGAGACTGTCTTTCAATTTTTCGACCCAAGGGTCACTCAGCTAGGGAAAGTGTATGATGGCGATGATGGTATTGGCGCTGGCCATGGAAGTGTCACTTCAAGATTCACTCGGTCACTAGCAACAGATTATTCCTGGTTGATGGTGTTCTTCAAAGAATCTATAGACCTTAGTACCAAAGCAGGACTGTAACCAATTCCCACAAAAATAACTAAAGAAAAGCAGAGTGAAAGAAACTGGTCATTTTATTACACACCACTGTTTTGATGGCAAGGATTTGCATGGTTTGTTTCTATGCTTTCCTTAACATTTTTGATGAGGGTTTTACTTGAAACTCTTATAAATTATATTTATTAATAATTTTGAATAAGAATTAAAATAGAGTTTCTATTTTACTGAATTGTTTTCTAACCAATCTTAAGCAAAGGGATTTTACTATCCTTATTTGTGGTTATGACACTGGAAATTTAAAATAGTTCATCATGTCTCATTAATCCTGAAAACAACATTCAGTTTCAGGGTTTCCCCCAGTGTATCATAAGCCTGGCCACCAGGCTTTACTTGTGCCCCCACCAGGCTTAGCATTGCTTATTTATTTAAGTTATTTTTTAAAATGTTTGCATTTTTAAAGATTTTACAGTCGGTGTTCAGATATTGATCTGAACACCGATAATATCTGAAGATTTTAGATCTTCAGATATGAAATTTAATAAGCACTTGATGATTATTATGTGTTATTATCAAGTGATAATAATCAAGTGATATTTTCAAATTTCCTGTCAATTTTAAACATTTTTTAACTCAAAAACACGGCGGGCTGCTGGATGAATGACTGCTGAGTGCCCCAACCACCAGCCTTAGCAAGTTTTTAGGGGGAAACCTTCAGCTTGCATTCCTGAAAAAGTTCATACTGAGGCAATTTCTTCAATCAAGACATAAAAGTACAAAACCAACATACATACATACATGCATACATACTCCGTTAGCTGGGCGTTGTGATCTTTTAGGCTGCAAAAAGTGCTAAAGAAGAGAAAACCCTCCAAAAAATAGATAACACGAGGGGTTTTATACTTCAAACAAATCTTAAGAGCCAGCTGCAATAAAAGACCTCCATCCGTATTCTCCTGTATTGTCTGCATCGAAGCAATAAGCACACCACTGAAACACAGCAACAAGATAAGAAGTCCTGTCGTCATGAGGGTTTATACCTTTATAGCTTAGAATAAATCAGAGAACATTTTTTCTATATATTTATATTACTATTACTTCAGGGTTTATAGTTCAGTTGTGTTCCAGCCTGTTTACTCTTTCAAACCTGAGCTGGGCTTAGAAGGCAAGTAGAGTTTGCTTTTTCCTAAATCCAAATTTCCCAGGTTAACCAACAATCCATGAAGATTCCAGGCTTTATTTAGACAAGTATGTTTAAGAGCACCTTATAATTTTATGGTTAAGATTTGAAGCTACGGTTGCAATACGGAGAATAAAGTGTGAACTAAAAAGCACAATTCAATCTCCTTTCTCTTAAGATACAAACTATGTTCATTTTAGGAAAGTGAATTGTGTTAGAGTAACTCTATGGAGCACAATACACCATAAAACTTTTTGCTATTTAAAAGGTCCATGTTAATCTCTCTGCAAAAGCCAAAACTAAGACCTTTCATCCTATGTCTTTGATTTAAATGCAAATGGTGCAGTCAGACATGCTGGAAAATGACACTTGTTTTCTGTTTTCTTCTCCCCCACACCCCCTCTGTGCACTACTTTGCAAATTAAATGCAATGTTTGTGACAGTTTGATGCTGGTGGAGTCAAAAGCAGGCAGAGCTTTGGATAGCAAAATGTTCCCTTAGGGGGACAGCCCTGGTTTGATGTTCTTAATAAACTTCAAATCCGACAGGCTGACAGAGGCAGCATGCTGCTGTTTATTTCTCTTCTATTTCCACAGTGAGAGATACGGGGCCCTGCTGAAATGAGAAAAGCATAACTTTAACAATTTTAAAGGAAAGGTTGAAGGGAGACTGTCTAATTGTGTTTGAAAAAGAAGTAATAGAAATGAGTGGTGATGGAGTGAATAGATGTATTTACAGGGTCTTTAAAGGTACATAACCCAGTTATTAAAGAGGCATTATTATGTATTTTCCAGGTTCACAGTGAAATTTTATAGCACATTATTGTGAAGTAACTCTGTTATCTTCATTTTTGTTATAAACATGAGTAAAAAGAAATTTGACTTCTCAATTTGTCAACTTTGGATCAAAAATAAGACGCAATTCAAACACATAACTTGAAAGACAAGAGACTTGATACTTTTGGCAGTATAGCACATTTACAAAATATACAAATCCCTAGAAGGTAAAAGGACCATGCTTTCTTCTCATCATGAGCTTCTTCCATTGAATTAATGCTTTGCCCAAAGTAGTATGATTCTAGTGTACTACAAGCTCTGGTGGCTTTTGAGAGCCCTGCTGTCATAATACGCACTGCCTCTTTTGAATAAGAACCAAATATTTTAACTTTCTGTAAGACATGCTGGTTCAGCTATTATTGGTTTTGTTTTTATTCACGAATGCATGAGGAACTGGAACTGTGTTGTCACATGAGAGC
This sequence comes from Poeciliopsis paucimaculata, assembly GCA_903067055.1. Taxonomy (NCBI): domain Eukaryota; kingdom Metazoa; phylum Chordata; class Actinopteri; order Cyprinodontiformes; family Poeciliidae; genus Poeciliopsis; species Poeciliopsis paucimaculata. The sequence goes on along the minus strand of CAEGAD010083197.1, from coordinate 76,862 downwards.
GGTTCTAATAAACATTCAGAAAAGGATGCTGATTGTTGAAAACTTGTAACCACACTAATATATTTGTGGCAGTGTATTTCTCCTGTCTCCACCATTGCTCTGAAAGGGAACATCCTGTGCGACACTTACCAAGATACTTTAACATATCCTGAAGCTGTATTTCCCACTATAGGAGAAAAGGCTGCATTTAATGATTTTTCTATTGTGTTTTGTTTTTCAAACATGTCCCGGCCTGGTTTTCATAGTGCAACAGCCACCAAGTAACCTTGCATTATATTTTGGATGTGATTTTGTGCTGTTCACCGCTGAAGGATGACACCCTGCATTAAATTCTTGGCACCACCCTCACGTCTTCGGTGGCATCTGAAGCAGCCGGAAGGTGTAAAATGCAAAATTTCACACATTACATTCCTAAAGTGATACACTGTTTATACAAAATGTCAATATGATGTTACCTTTGGACCAGAAATGCTGTCATCCATGATTTATACTGCCTTCATCATTCTTGGGTTCATGGAGATCTAGTGGCTTTACTTGATGGGAGCAGGTGAAAAACAGGATATTTTCTCCAGAGATAGACTCTCACCATCCCCCCCATGCACACCAGAATATCGGCAACAAATTTTAGAAATATAAGGTTTGGACATCAAACTGACAAGATTTTGGACTTCAGCAGGGAAACCAAGCTGAAGTTGCATTAAAATTGATAATTGGGCGATGTGTAAATGTCAAAAAATGTTCAGGTGTTGGCAATAAACAGACAAACACATTTAAATAGTTAAAAAAACAAAACAACTAATATTACAATTATTTTTATTCAATTCAGTATGTCGATGGTGTTTCTATGTCAATATGTATATAACTAAGTTCTGAAACAGTTGAGAAAACAAAGCGTTTGCTTGTACAAAGATGGAAAATGACACAAAATATAAGAAAAGTAATACATTTTTCTTGAAATTCATCTGGAAGAATAGTTCACTATTTTAAAATTAAAATAACCGTGGCTGCACTACAGGGGTTCTGCGAAAAGAGCTCAGAGACAGTTTGTGTACAACTATTTAAATCAGCCAACAACGTTTTGGGATTCTGTTGGGATAATGAGTCAAACCCAGAAGTTTTCAGGCATGTGGTTCTGGAGGAAAAGTATAAAGCTAAGTGTTGCTATCAGGTAAAAACTTGAATCTTTATTATTATTATTATTATTATTATTATTATTATTATTATTATTATTATTATTATTATTATTGTTTTAGTTGACACTGTAAAAGTCAAATCTAATGATCACCATTTACATCTGTCTGTGGTTCCATTAAAGAAATAACTAGTTAGAGTGTTAAAAAAGAAGGAGGCATGAGACTTCACCTAAGCCATGTGGACCTAAGTCTTAAGGCAAGCGTTTATTGAGTTGTTTTCTTTTCCAGAAAAGTCAAATTATTACAGCCTTGGGATGTTTGGTCAAGATTGGTAGTAAAGCACGTAGGTGGCTCGGTGATGCTCTGGGATTTCTATTCTTCCTTTGATACTCAAAACTTCATCCAGGAGGCATGATGAACTCTAGTAACAGGAAAGCCAACATTCCCCTTCAGGAATCTGAAAAATTTGCACCAATTGACCTTTGAATGCCTGCAAGTAAGAAAGCACAGAAAAGGCTGTTTTTTTAAATGAAAATAAAAAGTGCTTTACAATTAAAGCAAAACAAATCTAAAGGTAAAAATTGCGAACACATAAGGAGAACACACATTTTAATGGACAGGTGTGGAGCAATTAAAAAAACAAGCAGTCACACATGAGCATAAATGTCTCAGGTACTTAATTTCTATTGTGAGTGGTATTTTGTCTTCGTAAAATAAACCTTTGGTACTATAATATTAGTTGTGCTGAACTATTTAAATTATTCTTGTTTGATGTGTTTTTTGCAAAATTAAAATGCTGGTTTGTGTATTTTGCTAACCCAGTTTGTGGTAGGAGTTGAATTGTTTTCAGCACAATTATTGAAAAATGAAAAATAAATAACAGAGAAAGATCAGATCCAGCATTTGTCTTTTGCCTATTTTTGCCTTTTGCAAAAATAGGCCTTTTGCCAGGCCTATTTGTCTGTGTGAAAAATACAGACAAATGCCATGTTCCAGCATTCCTGGAACATGGCATTTAGCATAAAATGCATTAAACTGTCTTTCCTTTAGACACTTCTCAAGTTTGGATTTGCAAACAAACCTCTTTCCATATCTGCAAAACCTTCCTCTAGCTCTTAAGTTTTATCAGCTAAGCTTATTCTCAACAGAAGAAAAAAAAAGAAAAAACTCACCAGCAGGAAAGTGCCATAACTTAATCCTGCAGCATCTCTCAGGAGCTCCTTTTAATCCCTCCCCCTTGTAAATTAAAGCAAGAAATTGAATTAGGAGCTTTTCTTGTCCAATAATTCAGATTTAGAACAAAGTATCAGATAGAGAGCAAATACCTAGGCTTCTCTATTCTGACATCCTCAGAAGTCTAATCTCTCACGTACGTTCTGTGTTTGATGTCCAATTAGCTGGAATGCACACAACTGAATATCCCATTTAAACCCTATTATCTCGACAAGAGAAACACTCACAGCTACCTCAGAGTTTCCTGTCAAAATGCCCATGATCTGCATTTTTAGGGATTGCGAGCTATATGAGAAAGGATCAGAAAGAAAATAATGGGGACAGGATAAAACAGGCATTTATAGATTGGATAAAACGTACTGATGAACACAGTGGGGTTTAACTGAATCTCCTTTATGTTGGCAGCTAATGCACATAGACTTACACCACAGGTGTGTGTGATGTTAAAAAAAAGAAAGAGAAAGATAACAGATTAAAGCTTTTGTTCATATTTATTAGATATCCTGCATCTTGACTGGATTATATTTGCTCACTTTTCTATGCAGAAGTTTTCCAAGTCTATCAGACTGTGAGGACCTCGGTTGCCCTCTTCAGGTGACCCCACAAATAATCTTTCAGATTTAGTTCTGCACTCTGGTTTGGCTACTCTAAAGCTTGCATTTTCTTCTGGTGAAGTTATTTTATTTTTTGTTGATTTGAATGTAAGTTTGGACTGAAAAATAAAATCCTTCTTTCAGTCAAAACTGACTGAATGGTATTTGGAACTGTTCATAATTACATGCACCTTGAAAACAAAACTAGCTTCATCTGCTAGCCCAGTGCACGGTGTTGCTACCTCCACTATCATATTTCACTGTGGGTCTGATGTAGTTTCATTTATCTACTAAGTTGTCAGCTAATAAAAGATTTTTAACCAGGTTTAGATGTTTTATTTGGAAGAATATATAACCCTTACTTCTTTGTCCAGAAAGAGATGAAAAATAATAAAATGCATTGTTTTAACGTGGAACACAACCCGTCCTGGACAGAGACTCCTCCAGCCTCTTTAGTGTGACTCTCAGGATTCCCAGCCAGTCTCTTGTCTTTACATTATTTATGGGGAAATGTCCAATTTTAGTAATGTCACTGTTGATCCACATTTTTGTTCAATTATTGATGACTGTCCTCACCAGGCCATGTTCTACGTGTAATGCCATGTTGTTTTGTTGTACTGTTTTTTCTGACTGGTTGTAAAATTAGATAATTTTTGGCTTCCAAAAAACATTGAAGAGTTTCTGCAGCCTGCATAAGCAAATGTCAAGAAAACCCAACTAAGGGACAGAAATATTATATCCTGATTAGTATTCTGATATGAAAGGCCCTGAACATAATAGGTTAGACCATAATAAACAAAGTAAAACTATAGGACAGAAGCATCCATTTAGATTTTCTATGTGGTTTTATTTTATGTTAGTTTTAAATAAGAGCCTGACCATAGACTGACCATAGATTGCCTGTAATTTAGGCTTTGGCTAATGCAGTAGAATAAATAAGCAACTGAAAATAAATACATAAGAAACAAGTAAGGAAATAAATTAAAAATCTGAATTTAAAAAATCTGACAAAAATATCATCATTTTAGGAAAGAAGGCTCCGAACTCTCCATCTCAGATGATATAAAAGACTCAATTCTTACTTAGAGAAATTCTTTGTGTCCATTCAATACGTTTGATAAGATCTTCCATCCTCCCTCACATATTATCCAAGCCTTCAACTCTCAGATGCATCTGCTGCATTGTGATATGATCTGTTTATACGGATGTTGTTGCCACGGCGATGCACCCAGTTAGACTGGGATTGGCACCAGCCAGATGAAAAGTGTTAACTTTCCTGGACTATGAAGCTGTATGTTTATATACATATGGTGTTTGGTTCAGCTTAGCTCTTTGTTTTCTGATTCTCGTGCTCTTTTTATGTTCCAATAGATTGTCTCTTGTCCATTTGGCTTACTGAGTCAATGCTGATCACCATCTACTCTCCATTTATCTGTCTCCCCTGTACTTCCTGAGGTAATCACTCACAGTTTAAGGCTCATCTTAAATGCTTTTCACCAAATTATCACGTTCCCTCTCTGCTTTCTTACCTCGCTGTCTGATGTTTTTGTAGTTCCAGCCTCTCGTTTTCCACTCCAGGTGCAGCGTGTTGGTTTTATAAAAATTTTTTTTTTTTTTTTTTTTACATATATGTTGAAATTGTCTGGTAACATGCCACTTTGATAGTACTTTAGTACTTCAACCTTTTGTTAGATTTTTAAAATTATTTTACCATCCCATTTAGGACAATTGTTATGTCGACATTGCACATGTTCACCTTTACTTAACAAGTCCTTTGTGGCTAATTTTCACCGTCATTTGTCAAATAATTTTGCGTCAGCCATAAAAAAATCGAGATGGATTTTGCCATTAGGCTTTGGAGACAGGTTGGCCTTCTCCTTAGATGGCATTCGACAATCAGTGTGTGGCAACTACAGCTGTAATTGTGCACTACATGGAATGGTTGAAAGCAAAATTTAAAGCATGCTACTGACCCTTCAGCTTGCTGCTGCACTGCTTCTGCAGTGAGCATATATCTGAAGCGTGGGGGTGACATGAACCTTAAACACCTTATCTAGCAATAGTGTGTGTGCGTGTGCATGCGTGTGTGTGCACGTTCTCTCTAATAAGCTCCTGAGGGATCTCTGTGAGCTCAGCTGCAACTACATGCAAACCATCTAAAAAGTGAAATAGCGACCACTTTTAAATGTGTGTCTGTTTGTGAGTGCGGTTAATAGTTGTGGTCATAGACTTATGATACAATGTTGTGTTCGGATGTGGACCCGTTTATTATAACACTTGTCTGATGTGATTTCATCACACTGTATATAAATAGCGCATTGCTTGTGGCATGTCTCGTCATTTCCCTGCACTCACTGCAATTGACAGGCTTATTGGAAAGAGCTGCACCAAGGATTCAGAGAGGCGTATCATTCCTCATCATGTAGCACATTTTGACTTGTGATAGGAAGATATTGGTGACAATGGTGGTGTATTCTTTTTCATGCAGTCCTGTCGCATAAGGTCTTATGATCTACTCGACCCTCCCTGTGGTCTCCAACCCAGCCGCTTGGCAAAAAAGGGCAACACGTGCAGTGGTGGTGGCACAAATATGTTATTAAATTTCTGGGGGCCTTGGGCCTTGTAGTCTTGCCTTTTATTTTATATCAGGCTCAGTGATCTTGGCCCTTGCAGCTTGTGTTTGGGCTGCAGGGTTCTCAAACCTTATCATTAGCCGTTTCTTATCTCCAGCTTGTCCGTGCAACCCGACTGTGGGAAGATTAGCTCCTTAACTCCTGTCAGCTCCTGATTTTTTTCCTCCGGTAAGCAGAGAAACGAGTCCAACAAGCTGAGAAAGGTACAAGGTGTACTTGTTGTTTCAGAGGACGTTTGGGTTTGTGGTTATAATCATAAAACCTGCTCAGTTAATAAAATTTTTGTTTTCACAATATAAATGTAGAGGAAAAAGGCAATTCATTGTTTTCTTTTTTTTTTAATGTGCACACTTGTAGCAGTTTGAACTCAATAGTTATTTGTGACGATGCAAGACATGCCTTGCATTGTCACATATATCAAACACATGTTTACTAGTAGTTTCTATAACGCTGGACATATTCATTGGCACCAGTGATAAAAGATGGGTAAAAGCTTTCAAATAAATTCAATTAAAAAATAAAAAAAACACCTGTATGGTTCAATTCCTTTTTGTACTACCAATGCCATAAAATGTGGCTAATACAAACCCAAATGTATTTATTTGATGTAAACTTACAACACTGAGGTTATCAGCATGGAGGACAATGGAAGGATCTGACAAGGAAATAAAGAACTGTCTGGCTTTAAAATGGCTGAGAGGTGACATGAGAGCCTGGTGAGACTAATCTGTGAGATGCACTACGGCTGGGTGGGAATCTGAACAGAGGAGCTGTGGGAAAATCAACTCAGAAACAAACACAGAGAGGTCGAACAAAACGCAAAAGGAATCTGACTAAACTACAAAAAAGATAAAGACTGAAATAAACCTGTGCGTGTAAAGTCATGCGCCATGCGTCGTCGGACGTCTGTGAAACATGTAAAAGTCTGGAGTCTGATTTTTCTTATCTGTTATAAAGAAGATGTTCGACTCTTAGGCGATGCTTTTTCACCGTATGTGATTGCTAGAGGCTGAAAAGTTATGATGTGTAAATAAACAGTACCGTACATTAAAAAAAATCAACGTAATTGGCTTCCAACAAGCTCTTGACAGGGATCGAAGGCTGTCATCTGTTGACACCTATCCAGATCATCTTTTATCTGGTTGTATTTGAACAGATGTAGGCAGATGACTTGATTGACCCTTCAAAAAAAGACCTTTGTTATTATTAACGACATCAGAGCATTAGCCTTTCAGGTTGGTGTTTGTGCAAGCAGAGGACAGCCTGCTAATGTCAGTTAAATTTGTGATATTAAGTTCATGTGTCATTTAAACAAGACATTCAATTACCTGGTGGTGAGCCTGCAGGTGCTAAGAGTTCTGTTATTATGTGATGAAGAGATGGAAAAGATCCCTGTTTATTGTGAAGACACAGATTAGGTAAATTATTCTGTTCATGTACCTTGTGCATAGAGGGAAACTGCATTAATGTTTACCTACAGCACAAAAAAAAAAACTTTACAGTCCCATGTTGATAACCCAAACACACAGAGCAGTGTAGTATGACAACCAGCCCCTTTAAAGTAAATGTACTTAGTTTAAAATCCATCAGACTGTGAGTGCTAAGTTTATGCTCAATAAGACAAAAATGTCACTGTCTGTTTTTCTAATGGCGGTATGTGAACTTAAGACCCGGAGACCAGCTACAGAAAAGGTTTCAGAGCAGTGCTTGGCAGTGAAGGTCTCTAATACATGTGATGATGAGGGATGAAATACTTATTTCACTCGGTGACAAGCAAATCAGTTTTTTTACTTTAATGTGTTGCATATTTTCTAAAATTGTCATTTATATTGTGTCTCTCCAAATAAAATTGAAACTTCCATAACGTTTTGGTGGGGCTCTTGTGAGGAAGTCTACGAACTGCATACACCACCAATGACCTGCAGAACCGCAGCATCGTCTGCCACACCTGACGCATCACCAAGCAGACAGATACAGTAACATACAGTAACAGACAATGCATTTTGTTGAGTGCCATCATCAAAATCATCAATACACGTTGGTCAGTGTTCCATTTACTATGGTGCAAAAGCAGCTCTAGATCAGGCGCATCTGAAGTGAAGGATGTGGAAAACCCCTTATACTCACTGTAAAGTATGGTGGAGGATCTGTGATGCTGTGGGCTTGTTTCTCAACTGGTGACCATGGGGCCGTTGCCAGTGTGAATGACATCATGAACTCTTTGAAATACTACATAACTAAATAAAAATCTGGTAAAAAATTCCTAGCAGAAAACTGAAAGTAAGTAAAGAGAAAAACAATCAAAAGAATACTGCCGCCAGGGATTTAGTTAAAAACCCTGTTTGTTATCCAAACTAAATAAATGTACTCAAATTAAAGGTTGAACTTTTTCTTTGTTTTCAGTGGGAGATTATGCTAATGCATAAAAAAACATTGAGTTACTGATTTTACTGGAGGGGCCAACAAATGTGGCGTTGGGACTTTATGTGGTGACGCTGTTTCCTGGCGCAAGGCTTTAATAAGAGGAAAACGTGCTCTGTGTGAACTTATGGCCAGTTTTACATCGTTGTAGCTCTGGGTAAGCTTTCAGCTCTGCGCTGTCACAATGAGAAGCCCAAAGACATGGAGAAGTCGAAGGCTCCGAAGACGAGGCCTTCTGGGAGAGATCACAGGCTCGGCCAATTAGAAGCTGAAAGGCCGGTGCTGAACTCTGACCCTCGCTGCTGTAGTCTTATTCAACAGGGACATTTCATTTTGTTCATTACGGGCAGTCTGGTGTATTTTGTGCCATCGTCAGCTCACAATTACTCAAGCATCAGAGGCAGGTCAAGGCCACAAAATGTCCAATTAAAATTTCACTTTAACAATCTGACATGTAATATTTGAAAAAAAGAAAAAAAGAAAGAAAAACATTACAAAAACCTTCTGCAAAAGTCTCTTTTGTAATGTTTGGTGTTCCATCTCCCAATTAAATTTATTTACTGACATATAGTGGAGTTTAAAGTTCTTACACCATATAGAGATTCTGTATTTTCCAGTGTATGAAGAGTTTCTAATGGATTTAGCAAATCCTGTCCTACAAAATCATTAACAAGCTCCTCGCTATTCCTATGTGAAGCTCAGAGTTCAGCTGTTCCCATTTCCTGCTCTTGCTTGCTGCGAACAGCCGCATTTTGGATTTGATTTAATTTATTGTGCAGAAAAGTGTCAGTTAAATTAAACCTGCAAACCCAAGGCTGTGTGTCTCTCCGTTCCTTACCAGAGGCAAACTCCATTATCTTCAAGTTGCAGTGTTTGGAGCTTATTTTAAAAATACAGTCTGGGAATCTGCCAGTTTACTGGGTTGGATTCAGTTTTTATACAACTTGAACACACAGTGCAGATTTGGTTTTTAAGATGCTTTTTCCACTATGTGGGATGTTCGAGCGTAAAATTTATACTGAAGACATGGATCACGAACCTGTGTAAGCTGTGTTTAATAAGAGTAAAACACAATTATCCTAACAAATTCATGATCAGCTGATCTGCCAGATCCACACAGCATTCATCTTCTTCTGTATTTAGTTTCCCCAACGCCGAGGATGTTCCTCCATGCCCAACAAGTTCATGGTGATATGACACCTTTCTCTACTTTAGGTTAAAAAACTGTTTTCAATATGTTTGCCGGTTTTTAGTTAGCACATTATAGCAAATTAAACATTAAAATATTATTTTAATATAGTACACTTTTACCCCTCTCTCATCCCATCTTTCCCTGAGCAAATAGGTGTAAGAAAAAAAAAAAAAAACTACTACTGAGAATAATTTCTCTGAATCTTACTTTAAGGAATCCAAACTAAGCGTTTATGTCTTTCAAGAATTTAAAAGGGCGGTATTATATATTTTCCAGGAACATAGCACCCTTCTGTAATTTAACCAAGTAACTTCTTGGTTATACTTCAGCAACAACAACATCCAGTTGTTTTTGTAAAAAATATGTATATATCAAACTTAAAAGAAATTTGACTTTCCAATCTGTTTCTTTAAGAAGCTCCTACTCTTTCCGACACTCTCCCTTCAGTACGTTATCCCAACAATGCTCCTCTATTAAATCATGTACAATGGTTCTTATGAGCATTACACTGAGTAATAGTTTGCATAATGAGCTCAACTGACTTGCAGCTCCACCACAAGTTTCCGAATTGCTGCTGCTGCTAGTCTGAAGGTGCTGAGTGGGGGAGGAAGAGGAGGTGCTCTGTGAGGCAGAAGCTCGGCTGGAGCTTGGAGCTCCAAGAAGGAGCTTTGTGGAAGTAGGTGGCACTTGGTGAGGGCAAGCGTCAGGCAGCCCTGAATAGCTGCAATTTAAGCACAAGCCACATGTGGAAGCTTTAGCCCTCAACACAGCTGTCGCAAGTTCGATTCCCAGCCTGGCGACCTTGGCCGCATGTCTCCCCCTTCTCTCATTACCCACTTTCCTGTCAATTCACCATCAAATAAGCCTATAAAACCTTTAAAAAAATGCTTGAAGGAATCAATGCAACATTCAAGGTATGTTTTTGATGAGGGAATGACATTATAACATGATATAAAGTTCAAGAAAATAATTTTTACTTAATATTCCTTCCAGCCTCGCTTTAACAATCTTGCCTCTCTTCCAAAATGGCCAGTTTGCAGGAGGGAAGATCAAGTAGTTCTGTTGTCAGATTGTCCCATCTGAGCTGCGGACCTGTCCAGCTCCTCCTTAGACCTCTAAATAATTGCATGTCAAGTGACGATGTTACTTGACATAGAATATTGTTTCATAATCCAACTCCTTCTAAAGCATCCCAAATCTAGAGTTACAGACGTGATTTTCTCCGCAACTTTAACTCTAACCTGCCTGCTCTGTTTCTTGGCCTTCATTTTTCATTACATAAAAAACTCAGTGAAGTGTTTTCATACTCGTACTCTGCATTATATCTGATCTTTACGACAAACAGCGTCGTCCTGGTCAGAGCAAATGAGTTTACTAAGCAAACTCATTTGCTTAGTAAATGAGTTTGATGTTACATTTCACGTGTCAGGTATGCAGTCTTTTTGTGCAGCACCGGTGTGTTTGTGAACGAATTTGTTGTCGGTATGTAAATGAGGACTGCACCACTCCATCAGAAAATACTTGACCATCTGCAGGCATTCTCTGTGCCCTCAAAGGACCTCAGACAGCACAGCTCTGTCTGAGGTCAGAGCTGGCAAACACAGCCAGCCTGCTGTGTTTGCACAAGAACTTGGTCTGAAATCTGTTGCAGTTTCTGTTGCAACTTCAGAACTGCAATGTTTCCCCACCCTGCTGACGCACTAAGATCTGCCCTTAGCTTTTTATGTTCAAGTAAAGCTATTTTGCACCTCAATAAAACAAACCTTAGCTGTCTAGAAGAATTCAGCAGGAATATCTGCTGCAGGCACCGAAGGCCACAACGCAGTGCATACATCAAAACATACCATGGCTCTGTGTAGGAAATAGAAACAGAATTTGGAGTGATTGACAACTGCTATCATCTGGGATGATGGATAACGGGAGCCTGGAATATATACCGCCACAAAAACACTAGAGCCAGCCACTGTGGTTAATTAAAAAGAAGCCAGCAGTGTTAATGAGAAAAGATTAGTGAACATGATGCAGCGCGCTCTCATTTCTGTCAGTTTACCTTTAACTGAATTATCGGCGACGAAAGACTTGGTGATCCCAAAAAACGGGGAAGGAGAAAATTAATTGCCTCACAAAGTTGTTCTACTGAATAAGTGATAGATAAAACTGGAGAATTAGTTTGCAGATGGCCCAATCTGCAAGTATAAAGATCTAATTGTACATGTGCATACATGAATCTTAGTGAGTTTTTTTGTGTGCCTCACAGGGCTCTTATTGGGGAAAAAAAATGTTGCGTATACTCCCATTTGGTCAGCATACTTGACCAGTCTTTTTTGTCCGATGATACAACTGCATCTTCCAATATACAACAGTTTGTGTGACAAACAGCGTCGTCCTGGTCAGAGAGCTGGTTTTAAGTGCTGGCTAAGAGGATGTGAGCGCAGCTGAAATAACAGAAAAATGCCTTTGCCAGGATTTTTATATCTTTCACTTCTCTGTGGTAAAACATGATGAGGCAAGGAGTCTGGAAATAAAAATTATGAGTCGTACAGTATTTAAAAAAAAAAAAAAAAAAAAAAAAAAAGAACCAATTTGTGATTACGTTTGTTTTTGTTTTTATTTTTTTTTGGATTATGCAGCTGTACAAAATATTATGAAGCTCTGATTTTAATTGTCATTATTGTTGGGTTGGGGGTTTTAATCACAGTGCCTTACAAAAGTATTCATCCTCCATTTTTTTCAATGTTATCAAAATTATGTGTGACAGAGCAACACAAAGTAGTAAATATATGCGACAAAGAACAATTATCTCAGTTTTTCATCTTTTTTAAAATATAAATCTGAGGGTTGTGCAGTCACTTTTTTTATTTTACCCCCAAATAAAATCCAAATTTTCTAGCAGAGTCCTCCTGTGTTTACTGTAATCTCAGTATAAATCCACGTGTTCTGTGAGGGGCTCAGGTTTGTTAGAGAACATTCAAAAACAAGCAGGATCATAAAGACCAAAGAAAAGCAGCAGCCAGATTAGGGAGAAAGTTGTGGAGAAATTTAAAGCAAGGCTGGATTATAAATCAACATCCAAAGTGTTCAATTTAAAGTCCACACCTGAAGCCACCAGAAAATGTGTGACCAGACTTTAAAAGCACTTTTTCACACAGTGATTGAGCTATTTTCGCGCACGGTCATAAATTCCTCTCTCCAGATGTTGCAGAGCCGGCAGACAAACCTCCAGAAAATCCACGGTTGCCGATGAGGCTCAGTACGGTTAGACTCCACATTTTTCAGATTTTTGGTTGTGAACATTTTAGAAAACCTTCTCCTATTTCCTCACCACTATAAAAAGTTGAAACATTCAACAGGCATTAATTCTTTGTAATGTACTACAAATGAATTGAAAGGTAACACTTCAGCTCTAGAAGACAATGCAAAGAAATAGTTTCAGTTTCTTGCGCACCGTTATGCTTAGCAGATAATTAGTTAACTGTAATACAACCTAGTGCTGGGAGACAGGACTCCTGGCAAAATAATGTCACTATTGGACAGTATCTGCTACCCAAAGCATGAACCTGATCCCAGGTGCACAAAATAGTTATCATAGGTCCTTCCTTCCAACAGCTACATGACGTCACTGCTCCTGTTTACATCCCTGTTGTTTTTTCACTTCTTGTAAATAATCGGTTGTTGTTTGCTATGTACAGTATGTAAATGTGGATATGTACAAATATCCACTTTTTTTTTTTTTTAAATAATCCTACCCAGTTGCAAATTTTCTTCAATGTAGGGCTGTTGTTTTTAATAATTGCACAGTATGCTGTAAATGTACCCACAATGCCCAGCATGACATTCTTATTTCTATTTTTTGGTATCGGTGGGGAACACTGAAGGACAATAAAAGGGTATTTGTTTTATAAAATACATTGACTGATGTCTGGTGTACACAGTTTTGCTCTGAGAGACAGACAACAAGCCAGTGGTCTGACATAAACTATACTTAGTCAGTTGGTGACAAGCTGACCACATTTATTTTTAAATGTATGGGTAATATCCTCAGTGACACAAAAGACTTTGTTACAAGTTTGACTAAAAGACCATAAAATGTTGACTTTTTTTCACTTGACAGGCCCTAAAAACAACTTTCAGATAATAATAAGTAAACATGTAATACTTGTAAACATTGTAGCATTATTGTGGCATAAGTCATCATAGAGACTAGCTTCTTATATTACAAATACCTTGATACATTTTTTATTTAACTCTTGGTTGTTTAGAATTCATGAGCAAAGTACAGGTCCCCAGATCCAGAGTAGTCATCATTCGTCGTCGTATCCCCCTTAAGCTGCCGGATCATCTCCAATAAGTGGTCCTGTTCTCTTTTCAGCTCCTGGTTCTCTCTCTGCAGCCAGAGCAGGTTGTTGCAGCAGAAAGAGAGCTGGGTTGAATTCTGCTGCAGCTGCTCATTCTGGCAAAAGCCCACAACCGAGCTGTTGAAAGCAAACGGGTCGACATCGGCTTTTGAGTGCACTGAAACAAAAATGGAAAACTGGGTGGGAGATTGTTAGAAACTGTTTATGTTTTTTTTTTGTTTTTTTTCGGGATAACACATCATGCAGTTATGATGTCTTGAATTTGTGCCAAGTTTGTTTTTTTTGTGGCAGAACTTACATGCAAGTCGCAGGGAGAGATTGAGAGTTGCTTGTATGATGCACAGCAATGCTAAAGTTAAAACTCCGAATCTGAAAAGTCTTCTCTCTGCGAACACAAAGCACACATAGATTTACATTTTTTTTATTTGTAATTTACTTAGGTAATTCAATTCCGAAAGTGAAACTGGTCAAATATACTGATTCTTTACGCACAGAGAGACATTTCGAGAATTTATCTCGCTTCACTTTTATGATTATGGTTCACATCTTTTCAAAACTCCAACTTCTGTTTTTCAGAAAATGTGATCATTTCATAAGAACAGAAATGGGTTACAAAAATAAAAATACATTGCATTGGGGAAGTATTCACCACACTTCACTCTTTCCACATTTTGTTATGTTACATCCTTATTCCAAGTTGTATTAAATCTCTAAAATGAATTTAGCAGTAAGTTCCTGGCTAGCTGTTTTTGTTGTTTTAGATTTTATTTCTTGTTTCAGCAAATGTGGAATAACACATAGATTTTTTAGGTGAAAGCAAAATAAAACAAAAACAAGTAAAAAGGATAACTAAGAGCATGTTTGTGGCTATAAGTACGTGTTGAATATTTAGCTTCCGTTAGCTGTAAGACTTAATTATCAAAAATAAACCAAAATAAAAGGTTGAAATAACCTTTTTACTGTTTAAACTGTTTTAATTTGCTGAGATGAACCATCTTATATGTAATACTATTAATGATCTGCAAATAACAATGAAAACTACAGTACATAGGACCATATTAAGACGATGGTTCAAGAGATATGTCTTGCTAAATATATTGGGCAGCAAATGTGGTCAGTTTGATAAAAACGCAAATATCTAAACTGCTTTTTCCTTTTCATTTTAGATCCACTTGTGCTCTCACCTGATTTTTCAGCTCCATCAAGAGGTGTGCTGGTTGCCATCATCCCCTGAAGCCCATGTATGTTGATGTAGTCAGAGAGCTCCAACTCCTCAGCCATGATGATTTATTCCCATAGTGAGAAAGTCGCATGTTTAATTTTGACCCTGCTCTGGGAGATGCCGAACAGTTGTCATGACTTCCTTTACATGACCAACATCCTGAAAGGAAGGATGTCGGTCATTTTCAGTACGAGGAAGCATGTCATTTTGCAGAACCCCCCACTCACACCGCAACATATTTAGAAAATGGTTGAACCAATCACTTCACAGCATCAAACTGTTAAGGGATTAGAGAGCAGAAGTTTAAAGACACAGCGTCTTCCTGTGGTTAGTGACACACACAAGCCAGTCAGGTTATTGATTAAATGAAAATTCATTTGCAACATTGATCTTTCCTAGTGGCGTCTCATCTCTGTGGAGTAAACTCTGCCCAGTCCACAGTCTTTAGATTTTGGAGAAAGTAGATTTTTACGCAGATACATCTCGTGTTGGACACAGTCAGCTGGGCTTTTGTCAGTTGCTTTTTACCAACTGGGATTAAAAAATGGAATTGGACTGTGCTGTACTCAGACTGGAATTGAACTTGAATGCTTGTAGTTGAATCTAAATGCGTCTTTATATTTGCATTGTATTGCACTGAGCTGAAGTCAGCTCAGTGCACATGCAGTTCATAAAAAGTCACATAACCTTTTTTCCTCACTGCCCGACATTAAAACACTCTAAACATTTCCTGTTTTACCCCAGCTAGGATTACCGAAATTATGCATTTACTTATTGCCAAGCCATTTATTTTTGTATTTACTTTCTTCAAATACATCAAAGAAAATTTTGCCATTTATCTCTTGGTGTCATTTGCCCAAATTATTTTTTTTTAACATCTTGTGGTTTGTTCAAATACAACTTTGCCAACCAAAGTCATGCTGCAATATTCGTATACTGAAGCAAGTTTTTTGTGTTTCATTTTTTTACGGTACTATAATAAATTTAAGCATTTAGTGTCCTGTTTTTATTTTTGCAGTTTCTTTATGCATGGTACAATTTACACTTATGGACAATCGTTCACACCGTGGAATAATGGACTTCAAATTAAGTGACCTGGAAACACTTTCCATTTCTGTGGATAAGTTTTGTTGATGTCTTTTGGCACCGGCATAATGTTTAAACAGACCTGCATGCATCAAACCAGCGAACTCCAGAAACTCCAGTAAAGATAGAATAATACACTTTCACATCAAGTAGCACATGTTTTATTTATTTTGCTGTAATAGTTTTCATTCATTCAAATAATTCAACACCTTTTTCAGTAAAGGGATAATGGCTTTCTGCTCAGGGCGGCAAGGCTTGGTGGAGGCATATTGGTGCTAAAAAAGATGCCATTTATTGCCTCAAGAAGTCTTCAATTGTTAATTTACATGTCCAGTCAATTAAAATAGGTGAGTTTTTTTTCAAAATAAATGACACTGTAGTTGCCATCTGATTTGCAATTTAGTACGTGGCTTTAAAAAAATGAATGTTTCTAAGGCTTTTCCGCAATGGATCACATCATCGTTTTTAGTCTTCCACAGTTAAGTGAAGCAAATCTCAACTGGATGATGGTACACTGAGGACTGAGCATTCAAATGTGATGTCAAATCACAATTTGACATCACTTTTTTTTTTTTTCATTAACGTTCTAATATCCAGTTATAATCTAACATGTTTAAATGTTTCTCTATAACAGACTACAAACAAAAATTGCACATTCAGAGAACTATTTTCAGCTGAAAATTTATTATATGATGTAATATTCAATCAAATACGACTGCCTCCAAGCTTCTGCAGGGAGTTCAAACGTCTCTCAGCTTCGGTATTAATATAAAACAACGAACATGTGAATTTCACATGTCCTAAGGCTCCTCCTTGCACCGCTGTCTGTTCATCTTACATTTATGTATGATCTCTGATCTGCCCAATTTAATACATTTTTCCCCCCAGAAATGAAATCCACTGGAGGAAGGTATTAATATGTCACCTGAGCGCGCGCTGCCAAAGTCAAAGCAAACACTTTATCATTTCAAATTAAAGCCACGGCGGTGCAAATGATACAGAGTGGTGACAATGCTGCACCACTCCTCCATCCTAACAAGCACAGGGAAGTGATACATGATGGAGATGTGGAGGTAGATGAGATAGCGGCTGCTCTTCACAGTGCAGAAGTGGACTACAGGAGGCAACAGTGCATTCTAGAGGACAGAGAGGGAAATCGAAATACCTGTGAAGATCTCAAGAGGTTTGTTAGAGAAACCACAACATCACGAAGGCCAAGGAGCACAGCAGACCGATGAGGGATTAGCTTGTGGAGATGCATAAAGCTGAGTGAGGTTATTAAGCTGCATTTCAACCTCTGAACATCTCACAGAGTTCTGTTCAGTCCATCATCTGTAGAATAAAAGTGAATAGCAGCCATGCATAAGCTAACCTGTTCAGTCATGGCTGTCCACTGAAACTAATGAGCAAATGAAGATGAGAATTAATCAAAAACTACCCTAGAGGCCCACGGAAATTCCCATTTGCGGTTGCTTTAAGTCTGAACACACCACCCCCAATGGGCTGAAACACGGTGGTGGCTGCATCATGCTTCAGCAGAAACAGTGAAGGTGGTGAAAGCTGATGGGATGATGGATGGAGCTAATTACAGGGCAATCCTTAAAGAAAACTTATCAGCCTTCCACCAGGACAACATAAAGCCACAGCCAAAACAAGAAGTTTCATTTGAAGCATATTCATGTGTTAGAATGGTCCAGTCAAAGTCCAGACCTAAACCAAATTGAGGAGATTTAATAGATTAATTTCCACAGATTTTCTCCACTCAGTCTGCCTTTGCCTTTTAAAAAAAAAATAATAATACCTCACCAAGTCACTCTGAATGACTTAAAAATTAGATGATTTAGTTGGTTAAAGGAAAGAGTTTGTTTTTGCTTCCTTGAGGAAAGGCAGCTGTTACGAGATAGGAGCCATTTTAATTTGTAGCAGATTATGTAATGTCTGTTAAGATTCAGTTTAGGCTTAACCCCCAAACCCACATGGCAACAGGCTTTTTTTTTTTTTTTTTTCCTTCCCATGTGAATAACACCACAACAAATAACGGGACAAGATTTTGGCGAATGTGGTTTTGAAAGATAAGAGCATATCTCCAGTGCTGTGCAGTATTCATTGCTTTAGTCCATCCATGCAGCAAAACAATTCCAAAACCAGAGCCACAGACATGAAATACCTCCACACATGGTCACTCCACATATTCACCGGAAAAAAAACAACACCATTCATCCTTGCATCCCCTCTATCACAATTCCACGTCATGCATCCGTGCACAAACATTCGCATTCAGTTTCATGAATTCAGACAAACTCATGCACAAAGACATACGCAGGGATCCATTTGCAAACAGATACCGCATTGTGTGTTTGAAAAGTCGGTGGTGGAGTTTCTAAAAATAAAATGTTAACAAAGTTAACAAATATTCTCTGCATGCATAAAAACTGCTGTTCAACAAGCTTTGGCTCAATATGGAATGATCATCCCAACATTGCAAGATGTTACTTAACGTAATATGTAAAGGTTTGTCCAATAGTTTTTTGGGGATTTTTTTTTTCCAAACAAGATGTTCAGCTTCCTTCCTTCTGTTGCACGATTGCACTAGCGGCGTGGTCGTTGCAGGAGAGGTCATCCTGAACAAAGAGGCTTTTTGTCTCCGATTAACTTGTGCAGGATGACCGGAGATCCATCTTTGCAGAAGGAAATGAGGCAGATGTGACATGTTGTTTCTCATTAGTGGCATGCAGCTCACTTTTCCCTCTGCCCCCGTTTGTTTAAAAAAAAAACAACTCAGCTTTGAACGCACGTGTGACAGCTGTAGACGAGTGCTCGGCTAAGTGGAGGAAAATAAATCAAAGCACTTTCCATCTTTTTGTAATGATTTGTCTAATTCGTGTCCACCGAGGAGGAGAAGCGATGGAGGGATGGGATGGGATGGGAGGAGAGGGGAATTGAGGATGTGTTGGGAGATATCGAGGAGAGATGGGAACAGAGCAAGTCAGAGAGACGGTTGGAAGGGAACTGTGTCTTTAGACCAGCTGCACAGCAAATCTGTTTATTCTGCACAATTTGGCATCAAACACAACAGACTGCTGAGTGCTTGCTTCTGCTCGTGGCACCCCATTAAAATGGAATTTATTGCTGCCTTAAGAGTAAGTCCAAATGACACATTTTCACCTCTCTGCTCCATTCCTCATTTGCACTGGTTCTTTTTCTCCGTCTGTGGTGACGTCTTGTAGTCTTGTAGCACCCCCTCCACCTCCCGACGTAGTTCGAGCTGCAACCGGGAGGGCTGCTCATTACAGAGCGATGCAGGCTGTCATGCCCTCATGAAGTCACCCATCAGTACCAACTCTGCTGTCACCCAAATGCCAGATTTGAATCGAGTCTGTGGTGGAATCTCATGCAGCTTAAGCTTAGCCCATCCATTCATCCATTTTCCGTAGTCGTGAAGCTCAGG
Source organism: Poeciliopsis paucimaculata (assembly GCA_903067055.1). Classification (NCBI taxonomy): domain Eukaryota; kingdom Metazoa; phylum Chordata; class Actinopteri; order Cyprinodontiformes; family Poeciliidae; genus Poeciliopsis; species Poeciliopsis paucimaculata. Next base: position 57,546 of record CAEGAD010083197.1, on the reverse strand, counting down.
GACAATAATGAATGACTTCCTAAGAATCTGAAAAGTCTGGCATGCGTGTGTATTCAGCCTGCTTGAGTCAGATATGTAGAAGCACTGCTGCAGGTTGGTTGGGGGATGTTTCTACAGGCTTTACATGTTTTAGTGACTGAGATTTCTTCCTGGTTCTTTCTTGCAAAGTTTCTCAATTTTTAATTGGTTCTCTTAACTGGGTTTAGGTGTGAACTTTGGTTTAGATCAACACATGAATGTGGTGTGTTCAAACTTTTTGTCATGTGGGGTAAAATTGACAAGTCAACAGTCAACTCAAGAGCCAAGAAGATGTAAATAAAAGTTGTAAAAGTCATCTGGTTTGTTGAAAAGGGATGTTATTCATTAGAGATCTAAGACTTTAAAAAAAAATTGCACATTTTCTGCATTAAAGGAAAACTAACATCATTTTCAAATTCTTTTGGACTTGAACAAATTTATTCTGTTATAAGAGAACGATTTGCGCCACTTTGTTTCATAACACTTAATATTAAGCCAAATGAATTAAGTTAAATTAAAAGTGAGGTAGGGGCGGAAATGTTGGCTTTTCAGTAAAAGTTTCTGCATAGACGTGGTTCTACTTATTATAAAAGTTTGGTTGTAAAAAGACAAATACTTTGTGTTGTACTCAACATTTTCTATTGTAAGAAAATTATGTTGGCAATAAATTTGCCTCTCATTAAAAACAAACCAAAAAAACTGCTTAAAGTTTATCTCACTTGAGCTGTAAGTCTCTGCAGCTCCTCCAGAGATGCCACAGACCTCCTGGCTGCTTTTTAATGAGTGTTTTCATCGTTTTGCCGGTCAGTTCAGGTGTGTTGGTAAGGCCGTATAGATCAACTTGGCTCCTAACATCTCCACAAGTCCTCCTGGACTTCTTTGATTGTCATGATGCTGCTTTGTTTACCAATGTTCTTCACCAAACCTCCACTAAATAGCAGCATTTATACTGTGAATCAATTACAATGCGACAGATAATGCTTTCTACTTTGAAGGCCATTGTTTGCACTAGATTTCTTTCGGGGTATCATAGTGGTAAAGCACACCACTGTGCATAGTCTTCCTTATGATTCACATGTGACAAAATGTATAAAAATCGAGTGGTGTAAATGCTGCAGCAAGGAATTGTAATTAGTCTGAAAACCATTTATTTTACAAGTGTAACCAAAACTTTTGGTGGAAAGACAGTATGAACTCCGGGCCCACATCTCGCTCCATAAATCTCCTCAGCCAATGATGAATTCATATTTAATGACCGCGGCCATCGTCTGGGAAGGAGGAGCATTCTTTCATTATTGCCCCTTTCCCCTGCTGCTTGGTCGAGATAATTGATTTCTCTGTGGTAACAAGGTATCGACTATCCACGCCAGCCAGCTAAGACGGTGGTTCGATTCAAAGGAGGAGTGGAGGGGAGCGGGGAGGCGGTGGAGAAAGAGTGGAACGAGGGATGAAGCTGAGAAAAGAGAGCTGGAGCTGCTGAAAGCTAACAAGGCATACAATTATCTACAGTTTAGAAATACTCACAGGTTTGAGGTGTGTGCATAGATCAGGGCAGGTTTTCTGTCTTTTACCAGAGTTTTAGCAGTCAGTGTGGATTGGTTTAATGCAGCCGTTGAAAGTGTCAAATGCAAACGAGACGAATCATCTGTTCTCACCGAAGGTGTGTTCAAAGAACAACCTGCCAAAGACATACAAGATCTAAAATATGTAAGATAAATTGCTTTTAAGTGAACCAAGGAGTTATTTGATTTATCAAGTGCAGATTATGTTGTTCATAGAAGCTCAGTGTAAGTTCAGTGCATGACTTTTTTTTTTTTTGAATCAGTGGAGTCATGATTGATGTCAATCTTTTTCAAGACTCTTAATCTGAAATATTGTGATTTTTACTGAATAAACTTAAACAGTGCTCTTAAATGGTGAATGAAATTTGTAAACACAGAAAGACTTAGACCAATGTAAAGTCAAAAGATTTGCAATGCTTACTCGCAGATGTAAGAGCGTGGTGGTGCAATAAAGGCCCGATTGGCAGATTTATTTCTATCTTTCATATTTATCAGAAGCCAGTTCACTGCATATCCTCTTTCACAAAACAGTTGCCTCATGAAGCTGCATTTAGATCCAAAGACCTTTTTATTCGTCCTCCATCAGTTAAATCACAAAGTAAGCCATTCATCTCCCAATCAGACAGTTTTAATCTTTTGCAAAATGAACCTGGCTAACCCTTATACAAGCTGACTGCTGACAAGCCCTGACTTCAACACCTGGTCACTCAGACCGACTGACTTAACAGCGGCAGGTGTATTCAACCCCCGTGCCATTTCGGTTCTGTCAGAAAACACTCTGCGATGTCTAAAGAGCTGTCCAATTCCCATTTAGCTCGACTAAGCCTGAAAATCTTTTTCTTTCTTTCCTTTTTCCAACCAAACTTTTTAACTCTCCCACTCAGGAAAAGGAATGGTGACTGAAGTAAGAGAAAAGGGGGGAACATTGAGCATAAAGTCTGATAGAAACTGAACACTAAACATAAAAATATGCAATTTTGGTGCTTAATCCATAAGGTTCTTTCAAACCAGACCCAATAGCTATTTTCTGCTGCATATTTCACCAATTGTGCTGCATCTATTGATTCTGATTCGCTTGAAACCTCTGGCAGGTGAAAATGTGTTTTCATGTATTTAATTAAATGAAAAAAAAAAAATCCAGTCAGAATTTAGTTTATTAATTAAATGATCAGATGGGAGGTCTTCAAATTGCACTTACTGAGCCGATGTCTCTGCGATGCTGTCGATATTTACCCTGAACTCAAGCAGACGCCTGCTACATACTCCACACAGCAACAGCCTGACATATATACGGTGCGATTCCAATGGAGTCGATAACCGCAATAATTAACTTTATGACTCGGGTAATTATTGATTGCATTCATGATCCAAAAGAAGGTGCTTGCTCCGATCTCCTCTTTGGCACATCCGCCCGCAGTTCGCTGTATAAATCGAGGAATTAAGCGAAGCTCTTGTTGTTACGCGTTTACCAGCTTACATTGTAATTTATTTAAGAGCTCTTAATTGGACTAGTTACTCATTTGGCTCTCGCCGGTCCCACAGCAGAACGGAGCTCGATCGCTGCACGCTGGGGCATGCTGGAATATGGAGCTAGAGACGCACTGTACACAGCCAGCTGTTTGATGTCTGCAGCATGCCAGCGTATGCTGCACCACACAGCATAAACAAACACAAAAATCCCCTGGTGAGAGGACAGATCGACACACAGGAGACCTTATTTCAGGCTAATCAACTATTAATGTTGATTTGAAATTCGGTTTCTTTTTTCCCCCCCTCTTTCTTTCTTTCTGCAGGCTCTTCTCTGCAGTTATTCCTGGCTGAATGGATGTTTGAAGCAGGAAGAAAGAAAGCACATTCGGGTGAAGCTGAACACCATATTTTCACCATCAGCACTTCCCCACGCTCACACATGCTTGCACGCTTTCCCCCCACCACAAACAGCTGGACTTGAATCTCAGTGGACCAAATGGGTTGCTAAGGCGCTGTATTAAATGAGGCCACATAAATGTATGTCAGTGGGTTCTGCCTGGCTTAGCACTCTCCACAATAAGTGCTAATGGAATAACTATAAGATGTATAAATGATCCTTGCTTTAATTCATAATAATGTTGGACCTCATCGCCTGCCCATTCAGCCCAATAGATTATGGAAATAGCTCTAATGACTATTGGAACAATGAGCTGAAAGGCATTATCATTCAGGGACGTGTCAGCTTTGGAATAGCTGGCACTGTGCTTTTGCCCTTTCACTGAAGATCTGAAATACCAACGGCCTTGCATTCAATTAAAAGAAGAGAAATGAAGAATTACACCCAAGCTTCGTGGAACATTAATAACACACTTTAATGTGCTAATTATCCGTGTCAAAAGGTGCAAAAGCCTTATGTTCGGGTTGAATTATATTAAATAAAAACTAACATTTCCTATTGTGTATACCGAGACAGCCTTAAATCAGAAGGCTTCCTCCCCCCACAGACCTACTTCATGCATGAAGACAAAGAAGCAGGATTACAATGTTTTATTTTTAGCTTGGCAATGGATGCAGAGACAAATGAATGTTAACCATTCAGTTGTGAAATCTTTGGTAAAAGTTATTCAGGTAAACAATGCCACAAAAAAAATGAAATACAATATTTGCCAAACATGACCATACAATCAGGGCCTCACATCAAACTTATGACTTAGTTTTTTCTGAGTTACTTTTATCCATCACGTATGCTAAACATCACTACAACATTTTAAGGAGACAGTAAAAGCAGCATAGGAGGATGTTATGTTAGCATTTTTTTTTTCATCATATGTATAGTGCGCAACATGTTAGTTAAATATATATGCAAATAAATTTGATGTCAAACAAAGCAGATGGAGGTTTTACTTTAAGCTCACAAGAGTGTGAGGCTTTGGTTTGTAGAAAAATATGCATTCACGTATGTCTGAGTGATTATGTGCAGAATACATACAGTAAATCCTATTCACTGCTGAAGGATTGCATGTGTTTAATGGTGCAACAGCACCCTCTAGTGGTCAAAGTTACCACGAAGAAAACGCCTTGTCATTATTAGAGTATTATAGCAGTAGTAAAGTGTTCTAGAACTAAAAGTCATCATATTTTTACATAGCAAAACACATCAACACAGAAAAAAAAAAGTCTTACATATAAGAAAAAAAATACACTGGCCACGAACAAAATAGTTCCCCTTTCATTGTTTTAGTTGAGTATTTGATGTGCGCTGGCCTGACACGTGGTTACGATCACAACATCTCACAAAAAGCATAATTTGTTTAAAATGGTTGCCTGGTTACTAAAGGCTTCAAAGATTCTATAATTACAGAGAAGAAATCAAAATTTTCAGCAACAAAGAATTAGTGAACAAAGATAGTCAAATTATATTTTTGAAAGGAAAAAAAAAAAAAAAAAAAAACATAGAAAGTTATATATATATAAAAAATAAAAAAAAAAACATTCAAAAAATTGTCACGTGATTGCACAGTCATTTCCCTACATGATTAGACAAAAGTATACCTTGTTTTTGCACTCAGTAACATACATATGGATCAAAACGTTTTGGCTTTCCTGCCTTTACTTCAGCTGTGGGGAAGCAAAGAAGCTTCCCTGACGGTTGGAGGCTGACGTGGCTTTGCTCTTGCTCCCAAATCTAAGAATTTGAAATCAAGGAGTTAAAAAATGGACAAACAATATTTGCAGTTTAGCATTAAAAATAATGTAGTTATACACTGCACAACATAATAAATAAATGAATACTGTGGATAAATTTCAACTGTTCTTGCTTTAATGCACACAGTGAAGCTGTAGGAAAATTCTGAAACTATGCAATAATATTACATAGACTTGTCAATTTACATATTCTGATTAAATTTTAAAAAATAGTCAAGTCTTGAACCTTTCCAACTCTTTTCCAGGTTACAACTCACAAACTGTAATGTACTTTTCGTGATAGTCCTTAAAACCAGTTCAAGAGAGCAAACAACCTGACTTAAATGAAAGATTTAGATGAAAGCATATTTGTGTATTTTAAAATGTCCCAGTCCAAACCTAAATCCATTTTATGATGTGTGGCAAGACTAAAAAAAAAATTGTTTGCTGACTCTTCAGCCAGTCTGAGATAGTTTTGGCTACTTCGCAAAGAGGAATGGGTAAAATGTTTAGTTTCTAGATGACTAAAAATGGTCAAAACATTCACCAGAGGACTGAGATGTACTTTCATTATTAACTCAGGGCTGCTAAATACAAATGTACCCCACAGTTCCCAGATTTTTACTTTAGAAAAACTATTGAAAACCACAAACCCCTTTACTTTACAACAACATACTAAATACGTGCACAGACAATTGAAACGTGATCAAGTTAGAGTGTGAACACTTCTACAAGGCACTGCAGTTATATTTTATCAATAGGAAAAACAAAGTAATCGAGTGTAAAAGTGTATAAGTGCTTACATGGTGGTACTGGTGAGGCTCTGCATGACCCGCTGAGACAGTGAGGTGGAGGACGGCGTTTTGGAAATCATTTGGTGTTCTGGGGTCGTCACTGGTCCCAGTATGCTCACTGGAATTCAACAAAGAGGAAGAACTGGCGTCATTAACATAAAGACCCCCTCTTTGTTTGGTACATAGAAAACTAAAACTGGTGTCAAAGCCTTGGGGATTGACTGAGGTTTTGTGGGTTGGTTTGCATATTGATGGTGCTGGGAGGAACTGAAACACGAATATGAAAAGCTTCCTAAAACCAGTAGGAAACTTGGAGATTGGGCTTCTTTTGGCTTTGGCTCTCAAAAAAAAAAAAAAAAGTATTTTTAATGCGACTGCTTAAAGAGAAATGTCTTTTTGTTTCATTAGTATTTGGCCTGGTATGAGTTGAAATGCACAATCTAATGTGTGTTCTATTTTCTGAATGCTTTAGTTTTAGTTTTTCCTCTTATTTATCTTATAAGTTAAATAATGGCAACTTAAAGAAATTTCTGTTTGCCAAAAACTCAGAAAAGCAATGAACATTTGATACAGTACAAGTTAAATTGTGTGCATATGAAAGGAACAAAAGTGAAGAGACAGACACTCATAACTCCAGAGAAACTTTCACAGGTTCCCTGCTTGATTTAAGCACAAAACTGTAAAAAAAAATAATCCTATAGAAACACTGATGAAAACCCCCTGAAACCATTTTGTAATATGTAGTTAACAGGTTGACAATGTGCGCTACAGGAGCCCTGAAGCACACAATGGAAAGTCAGGAAGAATACAACAGGGAAAATCCATTCCATTCACCCAAATCTACTTAGGTAAAGTATCTCAAAACTCAAGAAAATTATTATTTATTTTATCTTATCAGTGTGCAGTGATCCACCTTTTTGGCTTGGAGTGTCGGTGTTCTGAGGTGTCTCCATGCCTGTGTTATCAGGATGGGCAAACCGGCTCCAGTAGCTCCCAGGAATACTCAGCAGGCGCTCTACAATCTACAGAAATAGAAAATAAGCTGCTTTCTCTGTCCCACAACCTTCAGAGACCTACAACATATTAATCAAACCAAAAGTAAAATTATGAATTGCCTCAGCTGTTAACATTAAACTCTTCTAAACTAAAGAATAAGGTTGAGAGTATTTTTGTTCCCAATTCACTTTAGCTCGTACATCTTTTATTTATTTTTTTTTATCCATTTCATTTTTAACCTTTCCATACACAAGTCATAAAAAGGAAAACACACACAATGGTACAAAAAAACAAAAAAATATCAAAAGAAAAGAACAAGACAAAACTAGTACAGAAATAAACTAAATTTAAATTCCTGCCAATGGAAAGAACACAAAGTGTAGATCTCTTTACCCTTGGTTGTCTGCTGGTATCATGCAGGATGGTCATGGGGTCTGGGTCAGGAACAGCATGACCCACCAGCGTGGGACCAAAGACCCTGGCCAGGTTGCTTACATCCATCTTAGTATCCACACTCTGAGACACTCTAGAGATCAAATGCAGAGATTTAAGTAAAATTAAAGTTTGTACAAGCCTGATAGCATGAAGCTTTGCACGCTGCTAAAACCTAAAAGTTGAAAATTACTTGTGCAGGTGAATCATCAGACAGGCCAGTGTGTCCCGGTTAGGTGGGGGAAGCTCACTGATGGCCTGATACAACAGGGCGAGGCTGTTGCCATCATCTTGTATCTCTACACAGAAACATACAGTTTCCATGAACTGTTGGACAATAAACAAAACAGACAGTTATTGCTGAAAGTCTCCGAGACTCACCGGCTGCCTCCATGAAGACTTTGTTGAGGCGGAAGGTGAGAAGTGGCTCGGGCAGATTTCTTAGGAAGTCTTTGAGGACACCGGTGATGACATTGATGTCCTCGACTTTATTAAGAGAAGGCAAAGTTTTGCCTCGGACGAGCTTCTCCTTTAGCTCCTTCACCTGGCGCTCATGGCCAGAGACTCTGTAAAGGCCAACCTGCAGGAAAGGAAAGTCTAACTGTATCTCAGTCGGTATCGTGTTCAACCTGTGATACCATAGCAACATCAGGACTAATAGGAGAGGAATCATCTAAAATATCATTACGGGGGAGAAAATCACAGTGGATGCAGAAGCTATTTAGTGCTAAAGTTTTTCCACATTTTGTTATGTTACAACCTTATTACAAGATGGATGAAAATTATTTTTCTCTTCAAAAATGATATATGTAAACCCCTTAATGATAAACTGAAAATTGTCCCCATACATTTCCAGCCTTTGCTGACATTCTTCCAGGTGTGTCCTGTTTCCATTGATCATGTTCAGATGTTTTCATATTGTCCAGATTACACAAAAATGGCACAATTTTTTCCAAAGTCCTTATTTTTCCTGTGGGTAACGTAAAAAAAGTGTATGGTCTGAAATCTCAAGCACAAGATTGTATGTTGTTCACCCGTCTAACGTAAGAATAGAAATTCTCTGGTTTTATGATCATAAAATACAACTTCAAACCCAAGCATCATGACTGGGAAACAAAGGCTCCTTATTGTCAGGGTAACACCAGCTTTTCTGCAAAGCATGTTGGCTCATCATGTTGCAGGGCTGTTTTTCTAGAAAGACATCCCCAAATACAGCAGCCAAATATATAGAAAGCCTGTTCTGGACCACCTCTAATTAAATCAACAAATTAGCTCCATACACTTAAACTTCTCTGGAAAGACTCAAAAATAACCGTCTGACTGCAGTTGAGAGAATTTGCAGCAGATAAATGTACAAAATAGTGATAATAAAAGCAAGGTGTGCCTTGCTTGCAATATCCAAGAAGATTTGAGGGAGTCTTTGCTGCAAATGTGCTCCAAAATATGTTGAGCAAAAGATAAATCCTGTCTCATTTTTATAAATTTTTTTTTTTTTTTTTTTTTTAGAAAGAGAAAATTACCATACCTTTTTTCTTAATCATGACGGTTTGTGTATCGGGCATGTATGAAAAATGAGATTAATTAATTTCATAGCATAACAAAAAGTGAAAAAATCACAATGCTGGGAATGGTCCACATGCACAGGTTCAAAAAACCTGTTTGTTTTTTGTATTGTCTGACCTCATGAAGGCCTCTGCGTTCAATCTCTTTAATGCAGTAGATGACCAACGCCGGGATTCTTGGGGAGGTTAATGGAGCAAAGTCAGCCAGTGTACTCTGCACAGAAAGGACATCTTAATGAGTACATGACCTGAAAATACTTGTTAAGAGTCCATTTATCAAATCAGTGTGTATTTAGATATAGTATCAAATCAACTTTATAAAACTAGCTTTAAGAGTGGGGTATAAACTAATAATTTAAACACCTGTGTTATTATTTTTGCAGGTTTTGTTGTTTCGTTCTTGTTTATGAAAGGAGGCGCCTGCCTGGCCAGGATGATCATTTGGCCCCACACATTTTGTAGTAAACGCAGTCGACCTCAGCAAATATCAGAAAAACCGAACAAATAAAAGCACAGTTGCTCCATTTTGTTCCTTTATTTTCACGGTGGATTAGAAATGTCGGCAGCTTTTCAAAAATCTCAAAGTAAAAGGTAAACATCTCCACTGTAATAAACATCATGAGTATTGTGTGCAGTAAAATTGGGAAAACATTTTACAATCTTATTTCTGATCTAGGACTCAAACAATTAATTGGATTAATTGTGATGAAACTGTTATTGAAATAATTCAGCAATCAATAAATGATTACCTAGAGACTCAAAAAAAGGCCATTTGCTGTTAAATTTTTTAAAGCCAAAACAGTGCAAAATATTTATACATTTTGCAATTTATATTAAAAGCACCTTTGTCTGCAAAAACTCAACAAGTGGCACAGTTAAAGCTTCGCCCAGTTCAAATTCACCAAAGGAATTCTGTGTTATTGCATTTTAAATGAAAAATCTGCAGAATATGGCAATCTTTTTCATCTGATTAATCAAATTGTTGTCAGAATTATAGCATAATCAATAACTAAAATAATCACTAGTTGCAGCCCTAGCACAATCACATAATGTTAAAAAAACAAAGACAGAAAAGAAAGAAGGGAGCAGAACAGGAATCCAGTCTGTCTCTGTGCTTTACCAGAATATAGGCCTCAACCTGACTGAGAAGCTTTAGTTGAGTGCATAAATAAATGAAGCGATCAGAAACAAACCTCTGTTCCCCTGATAGGCGTTTCAAGAGCTGAGGGATTACACGGCAGGGGGCAGTTCTCCCGGCACTCCGGATGGGTCACAATCCTGCAGTCCTGGCAGCGAAGACAAATCTTGCCAAACTTTGTTCTTCTTCCACAAGGTGCACAGAACTCAGACTTGATCACCTGATATATAGATACGTAGTTTATTAAAAAGTAGGTTTTAAAATGAAAAACATTTTCATTTTAAATAAAGAGAAGAACTTAGTCCAACCGTTTTGGGGATGAAGTGATGCTTCTTCCCTCCTTTAATTGGAGGAGTCTGGAGTTGAACTGGGGTTTCAGAGACCGGCATGCTGGGGGCTTCACTGGCAGTCTCAAAGTGGTCAGTAGTGGTTGTGTCTGGAGATAATTGTTTGTTAGTCAAATGGCAAAGATCAGCCAAATTAAATTTAACCACACATTTCGCTTTCATTGATAATAAATCACATTGCAAGGAAGAAGTGAAATGAAAAGTCCTCACCACTCCTCCTCCTCCTGCTGCTGCGGGTCCAGTAAGGCACCGTCTCAATGGTGGAGACTGCCTCAACGCCTCCGCTCGCAGGCAGAGTGATTGTCGTTTTGGCCACGATAGACTCATTATTCTGAAGCATATTAAAGGAGACATTTTATGTAATCTTCATTTGGAGCAAGCTGAACTCTTAAAAAACACAAACAGGTTGTGTTTAAAATGTCGTGGAGCCCAGCAGGCTCCAGGGAGCAGCATTACTCTTTCTGATGGTCGGCCTGTGGAGCGGGGCTTCTTCACTGCTTGTGAAGGACCGTCTGTGAGTTTTCTCGAGGAACGCTGAAGTTTCAAAAGTAAATTGTGCAAACCAAAAAAATGAGAAATTAGTCAGTGAACTGAATCAATAACTAGACCTCAAACAAAAAAAAAAAAACGGCTAAACTATTAGGTCATCAGTGGGCGAAAAACACAGTTGAAAACGAGTAATGACGTGACTCACTCGTTTCGGCCGTTTGCGGAGTCTCACATTTTTCATCACAGAAGAATCCCAGTCCTAAAGGAGAAAGGTGGAGCAGTGTAGAAATATTAAGCCACTTTATTAATGAGGCCCTTACGTTACAGCTACTGTAACTATTTGACACAGAAATCTTACCAGAGAGTCATCCGTTTGGTCATAGCTGATATCTGACAGCAAAGATGTTGATTCCTCAACCCTAGTTAGTCTGTAATATAAAATCAGCATCAATGAACTAACCATGTGTGCTAATGGCAATTAGAGAAAGGCCACATTCAGTGTTAGAAGAAACATTTATGTGGAGGTAAACCACAAGGAAACATGCAGAAACTTTTCAGACCATGTTGTGTGAGGCTGACCTTCGGCTGGAGTTGAGGTTGGTTTTGGTGCCTTGTGCTGCCTGCGAATGGGTGCTGAGAAAGGCCAGGGCTGACCGCTGCTCGTCACTAAGGTGAACACTGCTGCCATTATTCTCTGCGATCAGCAGCTCCCGGATCAGCTGCAACTGCCGCTCCTTTTATCGTCACAAAGCAGCAGGATGACAGGGACAAGTTAATGCAGATGAATTGTTTTTTTTATTAAAATTGACAGCATAAATGACTTTTTCTGTTGTTTAGGGTTTTTTTTTAAAAATACAATAAACTATACAGAACTCTACAAACATAAGAAATCAGCTAGACACCAACTAGTTTCTCGTAGACGGCCTCTGCCTTCTGTCGTCGACGAATCTCCACGTCCACCTGGTTTCGCGCGTGTTTTAGTTTGACTTCCAGTGCCCCCCTCTCTGTTTCCACTTTGGTCAATACTTCTTTGCAAGAAACCAGCTCTTCACCCGCCAGCAGCCACTTCTTACGACAGTCTTCAAAGTTCACTGCCATCTGGAGGAACTCTGCAACACAGGAGAAAGGTGCAACAGACTTACCAACAACATGGATTTCAATTAGCCAAACAAAATACTAAGTTTAATTTATCACAAAGTTTGTGGTGTAATGTGACAAAATGTCGAAAAGTTCAAAAGCTGTGAACTTTAAAAAAAAAAAATATTTTTTTTTTTAAAGATTTTATCTTCACTTATGCTCTGCAACCCATTCCTATATTTGAACACTTTCATCTGCACTGAAACTGAATTTAGTGACCAAGATGCTACAGCTTACAAAGAATCTCAAAACACTGCAATGACAGAAAATAAAGATTTGAGTGTTGATGCAGCAAAATGACAAATATTGCGACTGAATTCAAGACAAGAGTAAGCATAATCTTGCTTTCCAGAATGGCAACAGAATTCTCAGATCCACAAATGTCATTTGAAAAGCACAAATAAAAAATAAATAGAAGTTTTTATAGAAAAATAATACAACGTTTATGAAATGTGGCGAGAAAACAAAAGATAAAGTATTTGCCGTCCTGTTTCCTTTTTTGCGGCACTTATCCAGACAGTGTAGTGAGATTTACTGCAGTAGCTCTAAGCAAGCTAAGTAAACTACAGTCAGCAAATACCGCACTGAGGTCTGGTGGTAACTTACGTGGTTCAATGTTCTCGTTCAGAGCGTCCAGGTGAGCTGTGAGACTCTGAAACTGGTTAAACAGGTTCACGACGGACATCTCCATGTTGTATCCCTGCGACTGTTAGCAAAAACAAATGAGTTATTGAGCTATGAATTTATCTTTTGTTGTTCGTGAAATGTATCATTGTTTTTTCAGCTACATTGTTTTCCAGTAGCCCGAGTGAGCACCAGCTGGAAAGTTCAAACACTCCCGTTTATATACTGTCAGAGCGCAAAAATACATCGTAAAACTACATTACAGACATGTTTAAGACAGACAAATCTTTTTGTAAATTAGCATAAAAAAACTAAAGTTGCTGGTGTGCGTTAGCACCCAGCTAACAGTTTATCTCGACATTAATTAACCACGACAAAAAAACACAAATAAGTTACCTGTCCAATATAGAGTCCGTGGGATAGTTAGACGGACGTGTTTAATATCTGTTTCCTCTGCGGAGGTCTCGTCGTGTGTTAGCACAGCACCAACACCGCCACGCCTGGCGGAGATTCCACATTCCTTCTGTTCAAAATCAGCGCCGGTTTTCTTCTTCGTCAGCTAAAAGCTGGCGTCAGGGAACTCTGCCGCCCCCACACATCCAGACTTGTAACTGCACCGAGGACGGCAATTAGTTTCTATCAAGTGAATAGTTAAGGGTTTTTTTAGATGCAGTTCTCCTAAAGGACTACAATATTATAATAATTAATATCTTATCTACCTGTAGTAAGTAGATTTTTAATTTTGAGTATTTTTGATGGGTCTTTCCACATCTGGAAAGATTTACCACTGTTCCATGCTTTCTCCACTTATAGATAATGGGTCCTTCATTTTGGTTTACTGGAATCCCAAAGTCTTAGAAGTGGATTTGTAAGCATTTCCAGACTGACAGAGTTGGATGATTTTGTTTTGCTTCTCTACTAGGGTTTATTTTCAGGGCACTTTATAGGTGATTTGAGGTCTTTTATTCTTCTCCATGTTAGACAAGTGGTCTCTTTCTTATTCAAGTCAGGCAGTAATGAGACCTGATTGTGGCTCAAAGACTAGCAAAAATGTGATTAATCACATACATGCAGGTTGGTTTGACTAGCTTTTTTCTTTTAATGTATGAAATCCATTTGATGACTGCCTTAGGAATATCAGAAGATACTCAGAATATCTTTTGTCTGATGTAAGTATTTGTTTGGTGATCTAAAACATTTCAGTGTGACAGAGAATTTCAAAAATATGTAATTTCAAGAGACTTTATTTTGAATCTAGTTTCTTTATTTGATTGTCTGGATCATCAATTGGCTTTGTAGCATGTGTAAAGTTTACCTAAACATGAAAAACATCTGTAATAATGTTCCATTTTGTCTGCAACTTCTTAAACATCCCTGAAGGATTTATGTCAAATCTAAAGACAGCTGTATAATATTAATAACTCTACTAATAAAAAAGGTACTCTTGACCTAGATTACTCCACCATGTTTACGTGTTTCAATGTAAGGTGAATTGCAAAGAAATTATGCATTTAAGCCTGTGAAACAGCCAGTATTTGTGTGTCATTGTCTTCATCCTGGCTCTTGGGATGCACAGGGCAGCTTCATTTATCAGCCACTGCTGGCATATCTGGGTGAAGCAACCACTCTGCCATGTAGCATTTAATAAGAATAATACTCTCAGCCACATGCAGAGTATTATTTGTCCTTATATACATATATGTATCCAGAAAACCATTTGAGCAATATGTTAATAGACTGCAGCTATTTTGTATGCATCTGTTTGACTTTTTCCTTGCAGTACACTAGTCATCTGATTTAGCATCATGCTGTTTTTTTCCCTCAAGTACAGCATCCCTACTGAGCAGTGCAGGTCCATTATTGTTGATTTGAGATAATAGAATCTGTCAGTCAATACAGCCTTTCTGTTTTTATCAATAATTCATGTCTACAGGTACATTTCCTGCAGTCAAGGATCATTTAACTCCTAACACTCTGTTTTACACTCGTCACTGTCTGACTCTTCAAATCCTAGAGGGAACTGTCAGTATGCAGTTCCTTGCAAATGTGTTCAATACCCTCTATGCTGATTCTCTCAAAGAAAACCCTGTGCGATCAATTGCCTTCAGAAGTAACCTAATTTATATAGAGACCATCCAACTACGTATACGTAATCTAATGCAGTTGTTTGGGGTAGAGAATATTAGTGAACAAACATCATAAAGACCAAGGACTACAATGGACAGACCAGAAAAAAGAAGTTTGAAGCACATTTAAGCTTTGAGCATCTCCCAGATCCTCGATCTAACATCAAGATATGGAAAAAGTATAACTCATCTGCAAACTTTGAAGAAGCTGCAAAGATCTTCAAGTCAAGTAGGAGAGGCTGCTGATAAGAAAACTATATTAGTCATGCACCACGAATATAGCTTTCATGTGAGAATCATGTTGAAAGAGAGCTAACAAAGGTCTGAGTTTGCTCCATTCCCTTTAAATAGGAGACACAGCAAACAAGTGGAAGGTGCTTTGATAAAATAAGGCCAAAACGGAACAATTTGGTCAACATGCAAGGCTATGTCTGGTGGAAAGTCAACAATGCATACTGTTCTGCACACAATCCCCGTGACAAAACATTGTGGTGGGAACTCTTTTTTTCATCAGGAACAAGGAAGCTGGTCAGACTTCACTAGAAACCAGGTGGAGCTACAGTAGCTACAGGGGTTTGAAAACTGTATTTAGCTCGATCTAGCTCACGTAAATTTCATGTATCAATATCCTTCAACTTCACAGTCTTGCGCCATTTTAAGTTAATCTATCACATATCACATACAAACCCAATAAAAAACGTCAAAAGTTGTGGTTTGAGTGTGACAAAGTAAAGGTTTTTCCAATGAACATTTGTGGAGCACTTTTTGGAGTAAGTCTGCAAAATAGTTGCAATTGTTTTGTCACTTTTATGCAGAAAGATATGAATCATCAATGTACCTACACAAAATTATAAAGCATTGCAAACCAGTAATATTTACTGCAAAGGTACGGTTGTTCTTTGTTTGTGTTACTCTTACATGTATAAAAAGTATAAATATAATACAATGAAAACTTCCTACTTTCAAATAACTTTCCATTTTCCAGTGGGTGTAAAATGTAGCCGGATCCACTAATGCATGGAAGTTGGAGTGGAGGCACCTGCAGATTGTGCTGACTCCTGGGTCTGCCCTCCTCAGTGGATCCATTGGAGGGGTAATGGATCCATAAGCAGCCTCATGGGTAACACTTGGCAAATATGCAGATGAGCTTCTAAGGACTGAATATTGTAGCAGAACACACCCACCTAACACACTTGTGGGTGTACACAAAGCAAAGAAAAAATCTTTAGTATTTCTGCCTGTCCTTACTGGTTCTGTATGCTATAGTTTCTTTAATGAGAAAATCCCAGAAATGTGGGTCATTCTAAAGTTGCAGCTTAAATAATAAGCTTTTCAACTTATATCACAACATCTCAATAGATTTTAATAGCTTTGCAACTGGACTTAAACTTTTCCATATGAAGTCTCATTAAAACAATCACAACCGCAACAAAAACTGCAGAGACATGCAACTTGACTTGCTAAAATCAGTTATCCTGGCTGCCTGAAAATGTCAGAAAATTCCATTGTTTTTTGACATGAAACTTGGCAAGAGTTGGGTTAAACTTTGTTCCTAGAGGCTGTTTTTTTATTTTAGAGGTAACTGGATCATTTGTTATGGGTTCACTATTAACCACTTCCGTATGTTAGAAGGGTTCTCATTTTTCCCCAAATGCACATCTCTTTGAAGTGAAAGCACACATCAGGGTGCTTGAAGTTTCTCCTTATTAGCTCAACATTAGTGTTACTTTGTATTTGGCATGCAAAAACACAAATAATTCCTCTGAGTTTAAGCACCACTAGTTGTTCTTGAACCATAGTTTGATTTTAGAGAAGGTGGAATGCAATCCTGTTGTGCAGCTATTCATTCACTTGCACCTTATTTAGGTGTACCTTCATAGGACCTGTCTGGATTTTTTGTCTTCAGAACAATGATAATTCTTCTTTAGGGGGATGTTCCATCTGAGATTCTGATACATATGAAATCATTTTGTGCAAATGTATCCATGCACAATTCTCCTAACATCATGCTGTTTTAGTTTGAGATCTGATGACTACGGAGGCGTTTGATGTCTAGTGAACTTATTATCACATTAAAGAGACCAATTTATGACCATTTGAGCCTGGTGCATTATCATTCTGAGAACAGCCATCAGAAGAATGCTATACTTTGGTCATAGAGGAGTGGACATAAGTACCAATAATCAGGTAGGCTGGGGTTTTTAAACAATGTGTAATTAGTGCTAAGTGGTCCTGAGTGTGTCTAGAAGATATCCCCCATGCCATTATACCACCCTAACCACCAGCCTGAATCCTTAATTAGATCCATGCTTTCATCTTTCCTCAAGATTTAGACCCTATTATCTGAATGCCACAGCTGAAATAAAGACTTATCAAACCAAACCACATTTTCAAAGTTTTTATTGCCCAGTTTTAGTGAGTCTGTCTCACAAGCCTCGGTTTTCTATTCTTAATTGATGGGAGCAACACCTGTGGTCTTCTCTTCGGTAGATCGTCTACTGAAGGTTTGACATTCTTTGATTGACCCAAGTGAGCTTTGAAAGCCTCAAATGCTTTGAGTTACTTCCATAGCTTAATCTCAGACATCTTGTCAAATATACCTACTTTCCTAAGTCAACCTTGTGACTGTTAGCAATTAATGGAATGTGGCCCGACAGGTGAATGAAAACCAGAAGACTCTGATGGTCCTGAGTGAGTCTGCAGGTATGTAAAGAAGCTCTGGCCAAGTGAGTCCTCTCAAAAGATAATGTACACATTGTTGCACTTCAGTCTTCCCATCAATTGAGTTGCAAGTGGAATCTCCCACTCGGAGAGTGTTTACTGGAAGAGGCATCTGCTCTCCTTCACTGCTCCACATCCAAAGCATCATCAACAACAACTATCTCTGACTGTTGAAACCTGACTCCCGGTAAACACCCTGCACCCTAGATAAGCAGATTAAACAGATTACATTTCCTGTTTGAAAGAAATGGGAGAGAACTCTATAAAAATAATATTTTTTATTGATTCCAGCTTGTGTAAGCAGTGTGTAATGTAGCTTAAAGGAAGTTCAAGTACATTCAAACTAAAAGAAAACAATAACCCTCGTCCACGCTATCCAATACTACAAATCGCCCAAACTCTCACCTACTGGTAAAACTCTTATCTGACATAAGTGTGAAATTAGCTCTGGATTGTTCTCAAAAGAACAGGAGGCAGTGCTCAGTGCTGAAATACAATGCAAATGTACCAAAAGAGTGGACACAAAACAATAAAATAGATAGAAACTATTGTCAATTGGCTCAGTGTAGTTAGCTTCAATGTGTTCAATCAGAACTGTTCTCTTATATAATGAGTTCTGTTTGCAACCACCTGCTATGTTGATATCATACATCTTCAAATAAATCCCAGCAATGGGTAAAAAATGGTTACCCATTGGTGGTGAACAAATGGTTGAACATATTGAAATAATTTTCAGGATGTTTTTTCTGATGTAATTAGCCATGGTGTATCATGCTAAGAAATAGAAGAACTATTACAAATCACCAGTCTAGTTTTAGAGTCCAGGTGTCAGGGTCTCTCGTTTATTAATCTTCATTAGGATGCCGTGCAAGTTTCCGAGTACATGACGTGGTTGCTGAAAGTTAAGAAGGAATAAAGGAAAATAAAATAGGCAAGAGCTTATGTTCTCTGTGAGAGTGTTCATGTACCCATGGTGCAAATGAGAATGACAATGATGAGGATAATAGCCACAACGGTGGCAATGAGGGCAACCAGCTTGCATATCTTGAGTCGGCGGAGGTTAGCTTCTTTACGCCTGAGCAGACCATCGTAGCCTGGAGTGTAGATGTCATCCATCCAGAACTCCATGTTGTTGGGGTTTAGAGACTCCTGACCCTGAAAAATAAAATGCTATTTGTTTTTTCTTTATTGACAGACTAAGTTACTTATGTGATATAGGTACCATATAACAAAGAGAATATCAATAAATGCATCTAGCACTTATAGAATCAATATTTTCTACCTGTAGGTCCAAAGGGGAGATCCGTGCCTCTCTATCATCTACTGTCCATATGGCTCTACCTCTTCCCTCAGCCAGTCTGGGGTCAATGACCTTCCCAGACCCAAGGCCCCCTGTTAGGCTGCTGTCTTTGTGACGGAACAGGGACGAGTTAAACACTTGTTCCACCATGCTGGTAGGCTTTTGGGAAAGCAGGTTGGTAGTGCTGTCTGACTGATCTTCCTGGAATAAAAACAGACCAAACATAGATTTTACATAAATTATCATTAAAAGCAATTAATTTTTTCAATTTAATCTTTCCAACATCCACATAATGAACCTCTATAAGGCACAGAAAGAGTGGACACAGATTGATACAATATATAAATTTATATATTATGCAAAAACAATTCTATCACTATTGAGAAACTTAAAAGATATATAGATTGCATCATCATGGATTGTAGAAACTCATTTAAAATATATACTGCATTTTGCAGGCCATAAGTTACTCCAGTCAAAAAATGCATCACAAAGGGGATGTTATAAGTTGTTTTTTTTTTTTTTTTTAGAAATTGTCATATGTGATGGGGACCTTGTCCATGTTGATGGTATCACCCACTGACACTCTGTACTTATCTGCTTTACAACAAACTTGCAAAAACTGTCACCCTTGGCTTAGAAGTCTGCTGGCAATTTCTGACGCACCAATATCTATGTTATAAAAGAGGGTAGTTCGAGTAGAGATGCATGCAGTGAGTTTATGGGTGTAATTTAAAGAGGCAATTGCATTGACAAAGCAGCAACACCAAGAAGGCCTGCTTGCAGTCATTTTTATTAATCTCCTTGGCAACTACCAGGATGTGGAGATGTAACTCCCTTAGCAGCAGATTCTTTAAGCACCCAAATGTGGACACATTTCTCGAGCTGGCGTCTTGCCAGCCTGCGTTTAACTTTCCGCACAACGGCAGATGGAAATGTTAAAACCTGAGCTTATGTCAGTCAGTATGAATTTATGTTTTGTCAAAACATGTGTCATGGAGATAAAAACAAAAGCTATATAAGTTGCAGGATGAGCAAAATTATGAAAAAAAGTGTTGCTTGCAGTCTATAAAATATGGTTTAAGAGTTGACTGATATAAGCAGAAGTTCTTTACCTGTCCAATTTTTCTTTGTGATGCTTTATCATTTTTATTTTTTGAAAACGACACCGACCAGTCTCTTGCAGAGTTAGGGATGTTCAGTTGTTTGCTATCAGAGGGACTTTTTTCATCAAGCTGGGTTTTGGAGGCATGGAGAGATGATACGTCCTTCTTCCCTTCTTTCTGCCCTTTGGAGTCTGTTTGACCTTTGCTGCTTTCCGTTTGGTCCCCAGTGGTGTTCCATCGGCTCCAGTCCAGGCTACTTGTGCTGGTCCCTGGAAACAGATGTCCTGTTGCAGACAGTGGCTGAGGCTCTGATGAGTCAGAGGGAGTTATAGGGTGACTCATGAAAGAGGACACACCACTGAGAGGCTCAAGCCATCTACCACCTGTGCTTTGACCACCACCAAGGACAGGTTGCTGGATCTTTTCATCCAATCGCTGTAAAGCAGAGAGTACCTGAGAAATCTCAGCCTTCACATCATTCAGTGACTCTAGTTGTCTTTCTATTTGACTCATACGAAGTAGCAGCTTGCAGACGCTGGCCTTTAGTCCATCATCACTGCTCTCCAGGGAATGGAAAAGTCTTTGGAGTTGACCCAAGCGACCACGTCGAGCCTCAGGGGTGTCCTGGTTAGCAGTACCATCGTTGGGGTGCAGGACTCCTGTGGATCCACACATGCTTATGTCATCTAAAAAGCGAAAAATTGCACTGATGTCATCTTCACCAAACTCAGGGTCATCTAATGAAGTCATGAAAGAGAGGCGATCAGCGTGAACCAGGCTCCGGAGTCTCCGGGGATCCGGTGGGTCAGTCTGTGTTCCCTGAGCCTTTTGTTTCTCACCTCCATTTGGCAATCCACTATCTACACTCTCACCTCCCAAAGACCCACTTATAACAGGGGTAGATCGCCTTGGAAGTTGTGCTGTCTGTGATTCCATCCCCAAATCGATGCTGCCAATGCCTATCCGGTCCTCCAGACTATGACTCTTATTACTCCAGATAGCTCTCTGTGTCTTGGGTGGTCGAAGGTGTCGGGGAGATGGCTCTGGCATTGAGCCTGGTCCAAAATAGGTTGAATCCTGCAGATCATCAAAGCTCTCATGTTTAGCTTTAGCACGCTGTTCAGGTGACATATGAACTGCTGTAGGCGATGGATAAGGATTTGGGATAATTTCAAAGCTGCGGTTGTCAAAGCCTGCATGTCCTGATTTAGGACTAGGAGACTCACTGCTGACTGTCACCTGTGGTATCAGAGGAGGCTGGTTGTGGAAGTCTTTCCTAAAGGCACTTCGCTTCTGGTCAACTGATGATCCCGGTTCAGCTTCAAACACCTCCATTGCTGCAGATTCTCCACTTGACTCACTGTCCGTTTCCAGAGGCAGGTAGATATTCTTCATTACCTCATTAAGATTTGGACTGCTGGAGTATGAGTACGTAGTGTGAGGCAGGTCAAAAGATACAGCCCTCGTCCGGGTGGGAGGGGAGGACACAAATGAAATGGGATCCGGGGGAAGACTTCCGCGCTTGCGAGCAGAGTAATTTGATTTTGGAAAAAGCAAGTGCTGGTCGATGGGTCTCCCACTAGAGTCGATGTGAGTGCTTGCTCGTTCTCGACCAGGAATGTTCAAGGGGTGTAAACCAGGCAGATTGGGACCAGGCGACTGGTCAACAGGGATTACTGTCTGGGCTCTCATTGGATGGTTGCTTTCAGAGACCCCTCCTGTCATCTGAATGAGATTGAAGATAGTCACAATGTCTGCAGCGACCCCTATGGGTGAAAGTCCGTGGCCCCTGGTGGAAACCCGATCTCGGAACAGAGTGGCGGGGAAACAGGGGTCCCTGCTGGCGGCAGCAAACAGCAAAGCCCTGAGCTCGACGAGGTGCTCGAGGTCGAAGCGAGTGCTGACCATGCGACAAAGGTCCTGGAATGTCAGCCACTGCCGCATGTTGGCCAGCTCCTCCAGGATGCCCAGGAGGACCACAGGATATTCCTGTTGCAAGTCAGCCATTGCAGCTCACCTGTTAGGGTGAGCAAATAGTAAGCAAAAAAAAAAATTAACAGGTTGTAGCTTAATCTTGAAAGACTTGCCCTTTAAACTGTGCTTAGTGTAACTAATCATAGCAAGTCCTTTTGTTGTAAATGACAGCCAAAAAGAAGCATCCACCAATAATCGAAATGACGCAAACTTCTCTATTGTTTAATTAACAATATTACAATAGCAGGTTTAACTAAAACATAATAATCAATTATGTTTCATTTCCCTACTCTGCAAGTTTCTTTCAGGTATAATGCATCAACTGAATTGATACTGCAACCTTCTAAGCATAACTGCAGGAAAAATGCCTTTCAGATGGAGTGAAAGAGCGACCTTATTTTGTGGTCCTAAAATAACTGGTCATCTGATTTAATGACGCCGTCACACTGCGCACATCTTTAACTCTCTGGACATCTTTATTCCACTTACAGCTTCAGGCTATAAGTGCCACTTTGCAAGTGTACAATATAATGATGATTATTTGATACTGTATTTGAAGACAGCATAAGTTTAATTTGGAGAAGCCATTACATCAACACATTTTTTGTTCTAGGATATCACTGAAAATCCAATAGAAGTTGTAAACATACAGCAACTCTAGCTCCATTTACTTGTGTCTATTTTCACTCACCTGAATCTACTGGCAAAGATTTAAAGCCACTCTTGGATCCGTCAACAAAATCCACATTAGTGTGTTTGCATATTCCAAGAAGCTCTGGCTGGGTCGGCTCATCATCCCCTCACGGTCCCTTCTCAGGCTTTCTCCGATTGTGAAAGCGAGAAGCCCAATGCCCAGGCAGGAGAGGAGAAAATTAGAAATCAGGTCATCTTCCCACAAGTCCCTGCAGGCCCCAGAGGGACCTCAGAATACATCCAAACGGTTTCCCCTCATCACAGATCAGCAGCCACGACACTTGCAAAGTCGATCGTACGAACACATCTAACTGAATACGCGCAGATAATCTTGGCAGATCAACACGGACGTGTGAATGGATCTGGTCTGTATTTTCTCAGGGCACCATAACAAAAGCTGGTTATGGGTGCAAGCTTAGCAATACAATTAAAAGGGGCAGATGAAAAATTGATGGTTGTTAATTGACACACATAAAACATCTGCGCTGACAGGAAACACAAAGGTCTGGGCTAAATTTTCCCACTAGATTCCTGCACACAGAGATGTCTGCCAGACTCCCAGACTTTTCACTATTACTCTGCATTATCATCCATAAGGGCTTGTACTTAAACTCCATTAGAGCAAGAAAAAGGGCGAGGCTTTCATCGTTGAGTAGCAGCACTCTGCTACAATCAGGAAGGACATCTCAAATTCATCTAACAACTTGCTGAAAGGGAGGCAGGGCATCCATCATCTACATGCACTCAAGAATCAATGTAGTGAATGAGCCACGGTAGGGGTGTCAGTATGGCCAGTAATGCATTAGTGTCAAGTCCGTTGTATTGCAGTTTTAATCACAAGATCAGAAGAAGAAACAGTGCTTGACAAAATCAGTCCACTTCATTATTTTTGACTTTTATTGTTTCCTGTTAGAAAAAAAAGACATCCAAATAAAGGATAAACTTACATTAACCTAATTCACATAAACCAGTTTCAGTGCAGTTGGCATAAAAATATTAATACTATAAAAGTACTCCAATTATCCTGTAGGAATTTTAGGAGAGATGAGACTCTCTCTCTTCTTTCTTCTTTGGCTTTGATTTCACCACAGGAGTTGCAAACAGTGGAGTCAAAGAGGGATTCAAGGCTGGATCTAATGCTGGGTTCAGGGCCAGAAGATCAAGTATCTTGGTACTCTGTTCACCTGCTGAAAAACAACATGTGATGAAGGACAGGAGATACTGATAGGTTCACCAGTTTGACATTTAGTTCAGCTATGTTGACATTTCCTGCCATACTACTCCACCTTTTTAAGTCCTACTCATAGGATTACAAATAAAGCGCTGGGATGACTGGATGTTTCTCCAGTTGTATGAAGCGCTGCCATCTGTTGATGCAAACTGGAAACTAATCAAGCTTCATCCATCATCGCTTTAACACAGTTGTTAAAACTACAGATGGTAAGATGCAGCATACACACTTTCAGCACAGGTTGCAAGTCATTTAAGGATCTGAAGAATAGATGATTTGGTGATAACCCCACAACAATGATTCAGAAATGCCAGAATCGTTCTAAAGTGAATCGTTTTAAAAGGCTAAAAAATAAAAACAAATCACCCTGAAAAAGAATGATAAAAGGAAAAGAAAGCCCAAAGAATATTCGAAAAGCTTTCAAAAACTTTATGTTCAACCTGCCCGTTTAACATGGGTTAAATTCTGACATCTTTCAGGGTATACTGCAAGATTTGATTCGCCCAAGAGTCCAATGATCCAAGATTAAAGGATTCTCACTGCAAAGTTTCAGGCAAGAGCTCCATATTATACTGAATTTCAATTGCCTTCGCAACTTGTTAGGATATTGTAGCTGAAGTGTCAGGCATGCAAACCCAGCAAATTATCAATATATTTGACCAACTAGATGAAGTCTGCTAAAACCTAATATTTACATCTAGCGGTTGAGATGCTACAGTTAATGGAAGGAAGTGGAGAAATTGTGTGATGTTAAAGGAAGGAAATTATCCAAAAACTATGGATAATTGATTTTATCATTGCACCTTACTGTATATCAGTAGTATCACAATGAAATACTTCCTTGATATTGTGTGTGCCCTAGTTTAGACAATAGAAATAAAAATTTCAAACAAAGTTTAAGTGCATGTGACTTGTGGCACAAATAGACCAAGTAATCACCACTCGATTTAAATCCTATTTATATACACTCTACTGCTAAAGACAAAAACTTAATAAGGAGACAAAGGTAAGAAAAGCATATTTAGGTATTGTACTTAGTTTCAATACTAAAAAACATTGTTCATTTCTGAACCTTTACATTGGACATGAATATAGCAACCAAAAACCTTTAGACCAATATCCAGAAATAATCAGGATTGCATAAATGTGTTTCTGTGTATGGCAGAAAGAACATAAATTCTCTCAGTGTCAGAATGACCTTAAACTTTCTTACCCCTGGGTAATATTGCTTACCAGAGTTGTCCTCCTCGCTGCTGGACTTCTGGCCTGCACTGTGGACAGAAACGCGGGCAATAGCTCCCAGCTCAGTAATGAAGCTTTCTTCTGCCTCCTATTGGATGCAGACACACAGCGCTCTCAGTCAGCATCGCTGCAAGATAAACAAATTCACTCACCTGCCAACGAATAGAAAATTACAGTGGCACACCAACCATTAACTGAGCTTTAATCCGCTCCATGCTTTGGTCCAGCTCTACTTTTTTCTTCCTCAGCTCCTCGTAAATCCTCTCCTGATCCAGATGACTTTGCTCAAGGAGCGTTTTTTTATTCAGTTCCACCCTACCATGCATGAAAACAAGCACAAAGAGTTAATTATTCTTCTTTACTTAACATAGTCCATCTAAAATTGTGACTACTGTTAGCGTTTGTCTACACTGCCTCTCAAAATACTTTCTTTTCCATTTTATCCAATAAAAAAATGCAAACTTTTATATACTTTAATGTGAGTGTATACTACAATTTTGCTCTATCACATAACACTCTCTTAAAATCTTGATTAACAGAATAATTCCTCTGATGAACTCTACCTTTGTTGAAACTCAGCAGAAGCGGGTCTCTTGCCCCAGTTCACAAGTTCTCTCAGCAAAGCTCTGCTCAGGTGACTCCTGCCATCTTTCCTCTTATTCATCTCTGAAAAAGTTTGCAAGAACAAAATGAAAAAGTAAAGCGTCCGATTTAGCAATAGCGTTTTATACATATGGAACACACGCAAAAAGGCAGAAAATACACAGACATCAGAACATTTAGATCAAAAAGCTAAACATTGTGCTGGTAAGATAATCCTACCGTGGTTTATGTTTGACTGATCCAGCTGCAGATTACTAGAAATGTCTCGTAGGTCAGAGTAATAGATGTGAACCAAGGCCCTGAGAGAATCTTTGGTCAAGTAGACACTCTCTGCTGCAGCCTCAGTCAAGTGGTGCTAAGGTGAAGGAAAAAAATGGAAATAAAAACCTGTTATGTTCTATATTTTGGTTGAAACCAATTACTCCTACTCTCAAATTAAGATATTCAAACAAGCTCCTACTTTCAGGCTCGGGTCATGTTTAGAGGAACTATGTGACTGCATGGGCACAGCCTCCATCTTGTGATGGATGGCATGGCTGAGGGCGTTGCCTAGCGCCAGCTGTGCATGGCTCTGAAGAAGCTCTGTGGCAGCTTCCAGCTCAGACAGGAACTCCTGTTGGAGGTTGTTCTCCAGTAGCTTGCTTTCTGGACCCAGATGCCTCTCTGCGAGGCTGGCCCTGCTGTTCTGTATGGAGACAATTGGGGGAATTAAGACAGTGTGTCATCCCAGAGGAAACTTGTGCAAAAGTAGTTGGTTGAATTGTTTCAGATAGAGATGCATCAAGAAATCAACGACCGACCGCAGGCTAGAAACTAAAAATCCTATTTTTTTTTTTCTGATCGGTGAACACATCATTTGTAAGTGCAACCAAATCGTGCATCACTTTTCCTACCTTGAGAGCTGAATCAACAGAGGGTTGGGTTTTACTGGGCTCTTCAACTAGCAGAGCTCTGAAGTCAGTCTGAGAGAGCACCTTTAGTTTGGAGAGCCTCATCTCTTTCAGCATCTGCAGACTGAAGTGCCGGAAAGTAAAGGACCGCTCCATCAGCAGCGAGAGGTGCTTGTGTTTCTTCTCTATCAGCTTCCCTATGTCACTAAGAGAAAAATCATGCAGCATTAATAAGGGAACATATCTACACCGAAAAAAAAAAATCTACTGTTAATTTAAATGTGTGTTTATGTAGGTCCTTGGTGTGGTTGCAATGCTAACGCCCCCCCCCCCAAGACTCACCTGCTAAGAGTGTAGCTCTGTCTGGCCACCATAGCTTGAATGATTTCCATCTGCTGTTCACCCAGATGTTTGAGACAGGACTGCCCCAGAGCCATCCCTTCAATCCACACCTACAAAAAGACAGACTGAGTTTCAAACTCTGTAAAGGAGCGAATTAAGATGAAAACTAGATTGATACATAATTTTCTTCATAGGAATTCGGCTGCCAAAGAGACATTTGAGTCACAGCCTGGTGTCTACCTGCTGATCCTTCTCCAGCTCGGTCCTGATGTCGTCCAGTTGCTGCCTGGCGGTGCTCTCTACCTGCTGCAGCTGATCAGCAAGCTTCTGCTCCACTTCCAGCCATATACTCTCACAGTGCTCAGCAGTGACGTTCAGCTGAGTGGGAACAGAGGCCAGAAAGATGTCCCTGGCTATCTCACTCAGCCTGTTCGACCAAAGGGCCCGAAGTTTCTGGAGGCGCAGAATTTCTCATCAGCACAGCACACATACATGTACAAGTACACACAGTAGATAGGTAGACCAAGTAACACAACTGCCCATTTATAACGCGTTAAAAAAAGAAATATTCAACACTGACTTGCAATAATATGCAATGACCAACCATGAGAACCTTTTTTATATTGTTTCATAAATCTACTAATGACAAATCAGAGCTTCAGTTTATATAGCAAGCTTTTCCCCTTTTTTATACAATTATTAGCATGCAGGACCAGTTTTAGGTTAGTGTGAAGTATGGTAGAAATAGAAGAGAAACGCACCAATCAATTTTGTTATAGCTAATTTCTAAATCTCTGACTTGCTGATTCTGACTTTTTGTGTATTTTGAATAGTCTTAGAAAAAACAAAATTATTAACGCCATCTAGAAAATAGCAGACTTTAAATCGTCTCTCATCAACTCAAACTTCTGCACCAAAGAGTTACTGTCGGCTCACCTGGTAGCATTAGGAACTGATAGAATTTGCATGTCGCTGGAATGCACCTGCATATGTTAATACTGTTTTTATATATTCCATATATATAACAATTGTCCTTTCTTCAAACAGTGTTCAGGCCCAAAGGTAAAGCTTCTTTCATGTCGCTGAGTTACATTGTGGCTACCTTATAAACTATGAACTATTAGCAGAAAGTTATCTAGGAAGAGGAGGTTAACCCTTTATGTCCTAAATTTCAAATCCCCGCCTGGATCGTTTTTTGCTTATTTTAATTGTACAGAGTTCTTTAAATGTCTGGTGAGTAAATATATTTTCCCATATATTCATAACAACTGGAGCTTTCAATATCTAGCAAGGCATTTTCGCAATTTACCGTTAATTTCACTCCCTGCTACGATGAGAGTGAATTTACCGTAATAACCCAATATTGGCTGGAGAGCGCAACGTCTCCCCTTTCAGAAACTGTTGGAATTTTAACTTTTTAACTTGAACAGATATCAGCCTCTGACAACCAGCAACACCTACAGCTTAAGGGTCATCTCTTCATCACCAGCAAACAATTAACTCACAATTGAATTGCTTTTACCTTCCAAAGGCTGCACAGGGCCTCTGCAATTTTGTTATCCTGGTGCAACTCCAAATCAGAGATCTGCATCCTGTGTCTCATCAGTAGCTCCTGGTAGAATTGAGGTCAGAATTAGCTCAGAATCAGCTACACATTTCAATAAATGCAGCTTTAAAAAAGGCCAACAGATAATTATAACCCAGGAAATATGCAAAGTATTCTAACAGAGGTTTGCTCCTGTAGGTCACAGCGAGTCAGTCCCATATCCAGAGCTTTACTCCTCTCATTCATCTGACTCTTCTGCAGCTTTTTTTTCTTGCACTCCTTTTTGCGGCACTTTTCAGTCACCAGCTCCCTTGTCTTCTTTGTACATTCTGTAAAATAAGAAAAGCAAACCCACAAACAAAGCCATTTTTATGTTTATGCCTAAAACTATTTGCATAAATACAACATAAACAGGCTTTCACGACAGGTAGGAGTTTTAATTGAGCAATCACACCTTCGCCACTCCACACACTACTGAGATTATCCACGTGAGTCGTAGAATGACTAACAAAATCACTAAATGTGAGTAAAGAAATAAATAAGCGGGTTGGTTGCTTCGAATCCAGATTATGTTTAAACACTGTTATCACTTCATTGAATACCCATAGTGCCTGCAGGACAGTTTCACAAGAGGCTGCATAAGAATCTGGGAGACATTATTATGAATGACATTGTGTGCTCTCCTAAAATAACCTGGCCTTATTGGAGGAGCTAAAGAGGAATCCCAGAAAATGCTCCATTTTAAAAGAGTAGGTCCTTAAAGTTAGAAAAGTAGGCTGAATGTTGGGCATTGCAAGATGAAGCCAGAAAGGAGCTGAAAGACACACATATAATTACACTGATGCAGTTACCCCTTTATATTTGGAGCCATTCCTCCATGATATGTTTAGGATCTGCATCTTACCCTCAGTGCTCCGATGAAGTCCTTCGGTCAGAGCGGCCCGAATCTCAGAGAGAATCGTTTCCGCTGGGTTAAGCTTCGAGCTTTCACCATTCGCCAGCTGCCCCAGTCTTGTGGCGATCAAACCCATTCTCAGGGTCACTTCCCACCTGAGTAAGGCAGGCTGGGACTGAACGAGCCCTGACAACTCCTCCCACCACAGCAACCTCTCCAATGTTCTCTAAAAAAAGGATTTGTACAAGTGTTTTACAAATGAAAAACCAACTGTCTTCAGAAGTTAGATAATGTGAGAGAGCGACGATCTATCCACTGCTAGCCTGCCAAAATATGGCAATCCACCAACGCTGGTTTGCTGGACAAGGAGATCAGCCAAGACAGCAATGCTAACTCTGGAGGAGCTGCAGAGATTCACGGCTCAGGTTGAAGAATGGATAAAATGTTAGAGATATAGCCCAAAAAATTTAGATGTAATAGACACAGGTGGCTCTATGAAGTATGAACTAAGTTGGCCGAATACAAATGCACGCCACACTTTTCAGATTTGGATTTGCATGAAGCTTTGAGAACTACTAATTATTTTTTCTCTTCCTCCTCACAGCTATGCACCAACTAGTGTAGGTCTCTATCTGAAACGTTCAATAATTTTTTTTTCTTGGAATTCATGAAGTGTGAAATTTACTCAAAATTTTAAGAAATCAGACTAAATAATTCCTCAAAGGACTAGTGATCTGATCCAAAAAAGTACGAGACAAGAAAGTGCATGACACACCGACCAAAATTATACCGCATTACCTTTAGATCAGCTTCCTGTAACATCGTCAGACGCTCCTCTACTGACAAGAGAGTCTGAACGATGGACAAGATGTCATCATGGGCTTCCTCAGGAGAGAAGCCACTTCTCCTCCTCAGCAGAAGCTGACACAAATCCTCCAGTTGTGAGCTGAAACTTTTAGACTATGAAGACACAATAATATGAGTCACACTCCTTTAAGCTAACTAGCAGTTTTGCAACACTTTTTTTGGGCGGGAGTAGGGCTCCAGTTACTGTTTGAAGGTTGCTTTCAAGAAGATCTTTCTGAGCTCTCTCAATCTCCTCCAGGGAACAAGAAGCATCCTGGATCGTCTCTTTGGTGGGTTGGCCTGTCGTCAGCGATTTTCTCAACTCATTCAGTTTCTTAAAATGAGAAATTATTTTCAATGCAACAAAATGAAGGAATGTGCATTCTTACAAAGTGCCACATATTTTAAACGTCTCTTTGTACCTTTTCTTGCATCAGAAGTGTATCCTTGGCAAAGTCTGCATCGTTTTTGTCTTTTGGAAACCGAGAGCTGAATATAACTTTAAGCATCTGCAGAAAAATCTGAAGTGCGCAGTACAACAACATGGTAATTAGCATCATTTGTGCACATTTGTGATGCATATTGACAAATTCATCTACCATCACAACCTCACCAGATACTTCTCTTCCTGAAGCTGAAAGCTGCGCTGCTGCACTTCCTGCAAAGCCAAACAGTAGAGGCTGATCCTGCCTTCAAAGCTGTAAAGACAACACAATTACGAGGACACCGTGTTGTCTTGGTAAAACATTACCTCCAGAAGGTGTGTGGCTCCCACCCGGTGTGTGTCAGTGTGTGGGGGTAGTGGAAGACTCTGGTGAAACTCTGGTTCTGCAGGCTCTTAGGCAGCTCCATGTTGGAGATGAACTGACTGCTGTCATTGTTGTCTTGCTCCTGGCTGAGAGACTCTCCATCAGAGGACGAGGCCGAGTCCTCATTAGGCATCGGCGGCAACTTTGATTGCTCGTGAAGGGATGGGTTTGACGCGCCGTCTGCTAAAGGCTGACGAGTACATGGAGAAAAAGGATAACAAATTTTAATTTTGTAACTGTCTTGCCATTAAAATGCATGCAACGCCTTGGACAACCATTCATAACACCACCA
This sequence comes from Poeciliopsis paucimaculata, assembly GCA_903067055.1. NCBI lineage: Eukaryota > Metazoa > Chordata > Actinopteri > Cyprinodontiformes > Poeciliidae > Poeciliopsis > Poeciliopsis paucimaculata. The sequence goes on along the minus strand of CAEGAD010083197.1, from coordinate 26,177 downwards.
TTATGAATGGTGGTCTGTCACACTCTGACTTTGTGCGACAGACCAAAGAAAGTAAAGCATAATTGTTAAGTGGAAGAAAAAGTTTGCATGGATTTGGCAATTTTCTTTCACAAATAAACATCCTGAAAGATGCGGCATCTGTTTCTATTCAAGACCCCTTAAATAATACTTTGCAGATACTATTATAAATCATCATCATAAAGAATAACTTACTGCTTGGCTTTCACATACTTTACTACCTACAAAATAACATAAATATCTTTCAGTAAACAGTATTTTGAGTTCTTTCTGTTTCAATATGAATGTTTTCTACAAGCATGTTGCTTAAGTCGGGCCAAAAGAGTATTTTGTTAAAAAAATAAACATTGGGGTTTTCAGTCATGCGTGAGAAAACAGAAGAAGGACTTACCCTGTATTTCTGGTTGATTGGGTAAACCACCTTGGCTCTGGAAGCAAATGCAGCCACATCACTATTCATAGGAGGACGCTTCTTTTCCTGCACATCGTACACGAACAATGGGAAAGTAACACTTCAAAAGATTGCTGCAAGGTATGAACTAAAGATAACCAATATGATATTAGATCATCATGGATTAGAACGTGTCAACAACCTGGTGTTATTGAAGTAATTTCTTCAGAGGTTCACAAACTTTTCAGCTTCTGACCCCCAAATTAACAATGGAAGACCCTTGGTACTCTGACTATCAGCTGATCATAAATGCATTATCGGTAATAATAGAGGTGACAACACAAGCAGCAAGAAATGTTAACACACTGATGCTTTTCTTTCTAAATACTGTATTTTTCTCTTTTAAGACTTCCAGTAAAATGTATTTTATATTATTTTATTTTCAATCCTTTCTGCTCTAAAATGCTTAAAATAATTACGAGAGGATTATTGATGTCCTTTATATGTATGCCAATTGATATTACCCAGCCTTAGGCTAAACTACTTTTAAATTGACAGTGGGCATGATTTTAGATCAAACTGAACACATCTTTTTAATTAAGAGTGCTAAGAAAACATTTTCAGGGTTCTTTGAATGGATGGATGAATGGATAGGTTGTAGTGGAAAATTACTATAAGTTAACACCTGCTGAACATGTTAACTTAAATCCTTGTGAACTCTCACCAAAAGAACCTGTTCGAGCTACACACACAAGGTTGGAAGTTGTTTTGCTGCAGCTGCAAGGGAATCAGACTGTCTCTTCCATGTTTTGCATTCCTTACCTTGGTATAAAACCTATGTGTTGTCTCTGCCTGCCAGAGCGTTCACCCAGAACTGCTTAATTATTGATTGTCCTACAAGCTCTCTGCATTGTGCACGATATGTGAATAAACCTGATTGAGTCATTTCACCTGACAGTGGTTGGAAAACCGTTGCATTTCCACGACATAGGTCAATGGACCATTCAGTGGAGGACAAAACATTCACCTTTGAATATTTATAATATGAATACTTCCCACTCTGTTATGCGCGTCCAGATCTGGAAAACGCAACATTTTTTTTAAATTCCTGATTTTCCCAGAACAGAAACCCTTGTAAGTCCCTTTGAGTGAGAGGAAGCCAGAAAAGCACCTTGTCATTGGCGGAGCCACTCGGGGCCTCCTTCTCTCTGTTGCTGACACAGTCACTTTGATTATTGCCAATATTCCCAGCATCAGGTTCCAGCAGCCTCCTGGCGTTGTAAACCTGCAGGAAGACGGGTAAATGCAGCCTTTTTTTTTTTTTTTATGGTGAAAGGAAATCATTAAGGGGATTTATGCTGTTCGATTTGTGCTCACTTGTCTGGTCAACAACAGAGGCTTCATGCAGAAGACGTAGAGTAGAACTGCAGCCAGGATGCCGGACAGACATCCACACACCGCAGCCGCTGTCAGCAGTCCTGGATAGACATGCAGCGACTCGGCGACACTGACCAGAACGTCGGTGCTGCAATCCGGAGACACTTCCGCCGCTGGCATTTCAGACAGATGTAATCTGCGCAGACAAATCACGGAGCTTGTCTGGGTTCACACTGCAACTCCTCAAAAGACCCGCAGCTCCGTCGCGGAAGCTGAAATCCTCGGACTCGGATCTTTCGTAGAGACGTTCATGTTGTTTGAATTCAACACTTTTTGTTTCTACTTTCCGAACAAAGTTCAAGCTGTAGACGATGAGCGGACCAGACTCACAAAGAGGTCGTTCCTGCGTCAACGCACAAAACCCAGCGAGTTAGATCTGAAATCTTAAGTCTGTTTTTTTTTGGGGGGGGGGGTTTCAAAATAAAGGCACAAACAGATAGTGTGGATATGGCTTTCTGCTGCGATGGCCTGGGACCCGTTCAGGGTCATTGATGGATGGATGGATGGATGGATGGATGGATGGATGGATGGATGGATGGATGGATGGATGGATGGATGGATGGATGTGGCTTTCTGCTCAGGGCAGCATAGCTTGGCGGGGCACACGATGCAACAAAAAAAAGTCAATCATGATATATTATATATTAATATCTTCCAACATTTGTTTTAAATTTTTCACAGAATAAAGTAAGGCATTAATTATGTCATATTTTATGAATTCTGGCACTTCGTTATAGGTTTCCTATCTTCTATTTGTGTGTTCTATTCATTGAGAGAAATTGTCCACCTTTTGTATGTACAGGACAAGCCCTATAGGCATTAGCTGTACACTTCAAAAGTAGATGACTCTGAAATTGGAATCTGATTAAGGCTTTTAATCCCAGAATAATTAAAAGGCTATTTACGTCTTTTTAATTAGTTGAAGCGGCACTGGAGCATCTCAGATTATCGTAAATACCAAGACTCAACTGAAAGTTGACACAGAGTCTTTGAACCCGATTGAAGATTTAAAAACATTTTATTTTACATGTAAAAAGACACAAATAAGCATATTCAAAGGATTTTTTTTTTTTTTTGGACATTAGAAAAGGAAGTCCCCTAGGGGCCACCTATGCAAGAGCCAGATACCTGAACACTCAACTTCAACGTATGTTTTATTTTGAAAGGTGTAACAGGAAGCTTCATGGTGTACTTCGTTGTTTTGATCATTTTTTAAAGGAGTAGTCCGTCTTTTCCATCTTTTCCAACTTTTCGAGACTTTTTCCCCCCCCCCAGCTATAATCTTGTCTACGCCGAAAAAAATGTGTTGTAAACGGTGTGTCTATTACCATGCTGCGTCATTAGATTAAGACAACCGGGAACGATGTTCATGGGCGCTACACACCCTCAGACATTTACTGCGAGTAAAGCAAAGTTACGTGAATATTTCGAGGGTTTCAATGCAGAAACAGGGCGGACTGTTAGCTAGCCGCTGGTAGCTCACCAAATCACGGATGTTTCGGGTACACTTAATCGCACGACGCTGGTTTTTCTTGCATGTCAGAGTTTTGTGTTTGTTTTCGCTCTCGTTGAATGTTGCCTGCGGTCACAGCGTCAAGCTGGAGGAGGGCAGTGATGAACATTATAGCTGTAACGGGACCTCTGTGGGGACAAAACGGGACACGACACCTTTTACCTCAGGGAAATGTGGCGTAAGTAACTTAGCTTGTTATTGTCGTTTGTTTGTGTTTACGCATTTTTTTTTTTTTTTTTTTTTTTTTTTTTTTTCGCCGTGTTGTTAAAGCTACAGAGATGCGCGGTATGTGATTAGTTTATTACTTAATCTTTACAGTGGGTGCTCTACTTAAGCAGTGCTGTTTTTGACGACATCTACACCAGTCAGAATTGGCAGAAAGTATCGAAACGCTTATTGACACAAAGTGTAATTTCTTCCCATTATCAAACGACCTGCCTTTCACAGGGATAGTTTAGTGTTCTCCCATCAGAACATTTGTGAGGTCAAGCACTGGTGTTGGACGAGGAGAACTGACTTGCAGTGCTTTGCTCTGAATCATACCAAACATGTTTTGTCAGGTTGATGTCACTGTGTACTCAAGTCAATCACTGTGTACTCCTAATCCAACTCGCTCATTAATGTCCGAAATGGAGAGTCATGTTGAAAGTGAAAAGGCCACCGGCAAACTGTTTCCACATAGTCTGAAGCACGAAATTGCCCGAATTGTTACTGTATGCTGATGACAATGTTTGGAAATTATTTCTTTAGTGATTTATTTGCATTGTGTGAATACTTTTGATTTATTTCTGTAACCCATGAAGGGTTTTGGTGTCCTTCTAGCTGCAAATTTTCTCAATTAATGTATTTTTCCCATTGGCAGAACCTTTGCGCCCTTCATGCAATGCATCAAGGCCAAGGAGGAACGTCAGCTGACCTGACGATGCTCAGGATTAATGGTTTGTGTTAGCAATAGCAGACAGATGCTGACTCTTTATACTTTTGTAAATATATGTCTAAATGTTTAATGTAAAACTTTAAGACTCTTCCACCAAAGTCTTTCTGTGCACTGGTAAAAACTAAGAAAAAATGCATTTCAATGAGTAATAGTGTTATAATTGACTGTCATTTCAGACATTTTAACTGTTTATTTCAAGTTTTCTCCAAATACTTTCTTCTGGTCTTTAGGTGAAAGGGACAACGGACTCCTGTCTGTTTATGGATGGGGCCCATCTTCGTCGTCGGCCCCCATAGGGCCATGGGGACACTCGATTTACTCCTCCTTTAGCTACGTTTCAAACATGTTGCACCTCAGAAAGACCAGAAGCACACTCATCAGACACACCCCACAACAGCCTCCTCCTCAGGTCATCTGTTTCTGATCTAAATGTTAAGCTTATTGGAATAATTTTGATATATTTTTAAAAATAGTCAGAAATTAAATATTTTTTTTATTGGTTCCACAGGTTCAGAATGTTGTACCTCCATCTTTTTTCGAGGTTAGATTTTATAAGTGTGCCCAGGTACATCAGCCGTGTGCATTGTAAATTTGGCAAACGTTTTGTTCTTTTGCTTGTGCATGAAATTTATTGGTAAAAAAAGACATACCTTTCCTTGTCAATCAACTCAACCTAGGTGAAGCTCGACACCGATCCCCCCCAGTTGACGTTCTTCCTGCTGATCCACAACCTGAGCCCCCTGGGTGGGACCAACCTGTCTCAGGTGGCCATACGAGACTCCATATCTGGGATCAAACCCATCAAAACTGAAGGCAGGGTCGTCGAAAGAGGCTACCAGACATTTGCTATCGATTCGCTGCTGGGTGTGTAACTACATCAGATTGTTCTATAGTATTATTAACTTTTAAAACGTGCATTTTCTGGGATCCAGAAACTGATTTGGGTTTTGTTGATTTAGCCGGATCTCATGTTGTGGTTAATTACACTGCTCTCGTAAGGAGTCACAAGAATGAGCTCCTTGATCTTCCTGCTTTCCTGACCTTCTCTAATGCATCACAGGTAATTTTTTTTTCTCCTTCTGTTTAATCATGTTTCATTTACTCTATCCAAACAAATTTTTTCAAAATCTCAGTATTTGTTCAGAATAAGGTAATAGGATTATTCACTGCAATTTTACAAACTATGTTTTCTGTGGGGACCTTTTTACCCCACAGAATGACGTCAGTATGTTTGGGCCACTGAGAGCCAATCTCACACTGACAGTAAATTCAACTGATAGGGTAAGTTACAAAGAGTGCCCTTTTTCTTGCATAATTAAGCATTTGTTTGTGAACTTTCTTTAAGTTTTCTCTTTCATGAGAATAAGAAATCTTGTCCCGTTGAAACTGTTTCCAGATTTATCCCAACCATGGAGTCCATTTTGCTGGATTTGTTGCTGGTTTCTTTATCACACTGGTGCTGCTGTTGCTGGGGATTCTCGCCATTAAATTCACAAGTTCCAGAGAAAGATTTTGCCTTTTTCAGCAAAAGGTATCAAAATTTAAAGTTATTGAAAAGTTATTCATTCATTTGTAAAAATATAAATAGATTTACAGGTAAAATCAGAATAAAACGATATTTTTTCTCGACTGTCTAACATTAGGAGTTATTGGCTTGTAAATAATATGACTTGTGCCAAGTGTTTTGGCTTGTTACCTTCTCTCTTTGTCCGCCACATGACACTATTTTCATTGTGACCAAACAGTTGCATTTTACTATGATAAGACCAAAATAAGTGCTTGAGTTTTTACCTTGAAATACTCCACTGGTTACCTCTAATCAAAACATTATTAAAAAGCAGAAGCTTAAAAAGCCATGGCATCATCATCATCGTTCCCCACACTGTTTAAAACTGTTGTACATGCAAACATATAAATTCATTATTCTGCCATCAAATCATTTTGATCATTCTTATTGATCTAAAACTCTGGGAAAATTTGCTTTATTACCAGAAGGCAAGAGTAAAAGTGTCTTTTGTAAATATTCCAAAAGACATAAATATGGTGTTTCAGGTTAAATTATTTATTTTTTACGTGCTTTTAAAATGCACATTTGTATTTATTTTTTTGTGAATGTGTCATTTATTATTTTTGCACTTGCTGCATTTTGTTCTGCAGAGAATCAGATGTCATTTGGACCCTGAGTATGCAGAGTCCAGCATGAACGAGACAATCAAAGATGAGGCTGCATTTGAGGACAAGATGGTGGATGTCATGGTGCTGGAGGATCCACAGAACATGTACCAAGCTTTGGATAAGTCAGTAAACTAATCTTCTATTAAAACCCTCAAATTAACGCTTAGGTTAATCAAACTGCCTTACTTTTTTCTGTTTTTCTTCCTGAAGCCTTGAAACGTCTTCCCTGCTACAAGCCTCCAGTAACCTGGAGGCCACCCGCATTCAGATGTACAAAGACCTGATGTCCTGCTTGCTTGGCGGGCTGCTGTCACGGGGCCAGATCAGCGCCCAGGCCCAGCAGAGGCTGCTCAGTGTGGTTCATGGTCAGCTGCTCGGAATGGAGGGCCGCCTGAAGGAAGAACGGGGCGCCCGCATGGCTGCCCTGGCTGGACAGTGCAACCTGGAAACGCATGAAGAGATGGAGGCGGAGCATCAGGAACAAGCGGCTGAAAAGGCAGAGGCCGAGAGGCTTCGTCAGCATGCGGACCAGCGGGTAGCGAGAACGTGTTTTGATTGGAAGAAATACCCTTAAAATGACCCCATTCACTAACCTTCTGTCTGTGACGTTTTCAGGAGTTTCTCCAATGCAGCCGCCTCCTGGAGAAGCTGCACAAGCAGAGGCAGAGTCACCTTCGGCGCGTCCTCTTGGTCCAACATGAAGACGCTTCAGTGAAAGTCCAGAGAGAGATCATCAAGTGGCGGCGGGTGGAGCTGCACAAGATCTTCTCAGAAGAGCTGGAGGAGGCCACAAGGATGGGCGAGTTAGAGAAGAGCACAGCAAAGAGACTGCAGCATGAGTACTTCACTTGTCAGGTGAACATCCTTTTAGTAATTGATTATTCTATTGATTATTCTATTAGTCAACCTTCTGCAAATTTTTCATTTAACAACTTAAGTTTATTTCATACAAGTTCAGAAACATATTGTAAAATGCAAATAGAGAGTTAATCCAATTCCTTTTCCTCCTTTTTTAATCGAAAGCTTGTCGATTTCTACAATCGATTAATCACGATAAATATGATTGTTTCAGCCCTACAGCATTTTGCCGTTCATGAAACTGTAATTGAACATGAATATGTTATAATCCTGAGCTCCAGCTTTTACAACATTAGGAAGCTTTCTTTCTTTTAAAAAATTTTAACAGTAAAAATTTGAATGAAAACAAACATGAATTAAAAACACGAGAAAAAAATGCACGGCAGATTCACAGAAAAATGAAACAACTTCGCGGAAAGAAACCTGCCAATATCTTGAAACCACGTCAGATGTGAGTGAACAGAAAGACAACATGGAGACCGTGCTTGCACAGCTAATACAACTGAGAAAGGAACACATGGATGCTTCAAATGATACTAAAGCTACTCTGTCGAGGGTTGAGTCATCACTGAAAGACGTGCTTGAACGAACAACGAAACTGGAGCAGCAAATTACCGACACCAACCACAGAGTGAACGACACCGAGGACCAGCTACTCCGCCATGACCACGTGCTACGATACATGCGACAAAGAGAAGCTAATCTCTCAGCTAAATGTGAAGACCTCGAATCAAGAGCGAGGCGCAACAGTCTGCGCATCTATGGGATACCTGAAGGAGAAGAAAATAACAACACGATCTCCTTCGTAATTAACTTGATGCGCACCTCACTCAAACTACTGCAGCATATGGTCCTCGGTGTAGAGAGTGCACATGTGTAAAATACAAAACAAATCCGGTCCCCCTCTGTCAATCATCGTCAGGTTTTCCAACTACACAAAATGCATGCACAAAAGGCATTTGATACAGTTAACTGGCACTTTTTACATAACACTCTGCCAGCTTTGGGCTTCCATTCACAATTTGTAGGATGGATAAAAATAATAAAGGCAAATCCTAGATCACGAGTTAGAGGTAACGGATTTTGTTTTGACTTCTTTATGCTTGAAAAAAGGGGTTCGTCAGGGAGACTGTCTTAGTTCCTTGCTCTTTGCAATAAACATTGAACCGCTGGGAGCAGCGATTAGAATGAACAAGCATATGAAAGGCATTAGAGACAAAAATAATACAGAACACAAGATTTCACTTTTTACCAATGATATTTTGACTATATTTTGATATAAGTGATCCGGTGATGTCTATTACCCTGATGACCTGGGCAAAGATCAAAAAGATACTAAATCTGCCCAACTCCCTATGCAGAGTTATACGAATCAACCATAACTCTGAATTTCTTTCTATATTTGGATTACATAACTGGGTTAAAAAAGGACTACCTCTAATAGAGCAAATGTTTGAAAACGGAAACATAATGTGCTTTCAACAACTTCAACGAAAATACAACCTTCCAAACCATGACCTGTATAAATACCTACAAATGAGACATTACCTGCAGAAACATAGGAAATGGACAGTCTTACAGAAAACGGAGAATTTTTTATCTCTATAATAATAGGTAATATAACTACCAAATTCATATCCCATAGTTACAAAATATTGCAAGCGAAAGCAATAACTGATACAAAAGATATCAAGGGGAAATGGGAACCAGAAATGAATGTCATAATCAACAATGAGGACTGGGAGGAAATGTTTCGAGTGGGTCATAAAATATCAAATAGCCCAACATTACGAGAATTTGAATGGAAAATCAAAGTGAGGTTCTTCAAGACTCCCCTCCTCACATCTAGATTTAGCCACACCTCAGACAAATGTTGGAGGGGTTGTGGACTGATTGGAGATCTCACCCATATATTTTGGGACTGTCCAAAACTATCAACCTATTGGAAAGGAATACAAAGGGAAATTAATTGGTGCCTGGGCATTACAATCCCCCTAGAGCCATCTTTCATAGTACTAGGTATTTTCCAGAATAAAATCCAAGATCACAGTAAGATCTACGTCTTAAAGATCCTACTTGTTCTTGCAAAGAAAATGATCACGGTCTCATGGCTGAAACCTCAGCCCCCGACGGTCTCTCAGTGGAAGAATAGAGTGAAGGAGGTACAACATATGGAACAAACTGCAGCAAAACTTCAGATGAAAAGTGACATCTTTGTAGAAAAATGGTCCCCAATTTAAACATTTTTTTTCAAAAACACAGCTGATTGAGATTACAATTAATAAATAGGATAGTCTTATAACTTTTTTCTCTTTTTTTTTTCTTCTTAAGACTATGGACAAACAAAACCTCTTCTGGAGCATAATGTGTACATGCAATTTGTAAAATATATTGTATGTATGATGTATTAGTTCCTTACAGTATTATGTAAATTTCTGACCAGGATCAGCTGGAGGAAGTGCTGGATGTGGTTGTTGCCAATCAGCGGTACATCCTGGCTGAACGCAGTGCTCAGAGGAAGTTCCTGGTGCACAGCCTGCACAGCCTCGAGGACCTGATCTCTGAAACGTTCTCCAGCACCTCCAGCAACTTGGACAGCTGGTTCTCCCACATCAAGAGGTCAGCACCGCAGCCCATTCTACTAACACCAGCATGTTCATTCAACACAGTGTTCAGATACTTCTCAAATCAACCAACATGACATTTGGGTGAATGTCATCATTTTTCTACTTGGAGTTGCAAAGATGCCCACAACTTGTTTCATTAGAGAGCCAGTGAAACTTCTGGAAATCCTTTTCTGTCGTATTTTGCATTTACTTGTGTCCCACACAACAGGTGGCTCTATTCACCCATCATCTCTAACATGTATCGTAGAATCCTTACTTTCTACCGTACATTAAAATCACTGTGGACCACAGACATTATTTGAAGTTGTTGCTTGCATTGACCACCAGGGGGAGTACTGTACCTTCAGAGCAGCTGGATCAGCTGCAAGAAAAGGCTCAGAAAGACCTCGTTATGGTGAGGCAAAGACTAGATGAGACCCTGAACCAAGAGAAGAGAGCGATGCGCTGTGGATTGATCAATAAGAGGAGAGAGCTCATCTCAAACATGGTGAGGAGATTAAATGAAGTTACTTCATTCAGTCAGTTCATTTGGGCACAGGCAGGAAGACCGGTTGTTAAAAACCATTTCTAAACTAAATTTCCATTGTTAGTAATCTCTTTGTTTCCTCCTTTCCAGTTGAGGGTCCACAAGCAGAGACAGAGGGATTTATCCAGCATTACCAAAAGTCTGGAAGAGAAGATGGACAAAGCGTACCATCTACAGTGTTGGCAGAACTTACTGACCGCTCACAGCCTGGAGCTCGCAGAGCTCATCAACAGTCTGGATGAGGAGGCGGCTGCCGACATCCGCAAGGTGCCCCTGTGACAGCAGACGCTGTAATATAATTGAGCTGGATGCTGAAATATGAACATCTTCTGCTTTCTCTTTAGGTGACGATGAGAGGGATTCAGGGAGCGATGGCTGATGTGAAAGCCATCCAGCCTTCCGTGGCTCAGGCCATGATGACGCTGCTGCCGCCGGGTGCCAAACACCCCATGCCGCAGGAGGAACCCGAGGCGGGGTCTGGCAAGTCTGCGGGGCAAGGGGCCGGTGCTCTGCTGCAGGGCCAGGAGAGGCTTCATCAGGAAGGCAAGGCAGCGCTGCGCACCCTCAGCTGCACCAGGGAGTCTCTGCAGGAAGGCATGGAGCAAGAGCTGCGGGAACAGAAGGAGCTCAGGGCTCACTGGAGAGATTTCTTTCGGTCAGCAATGTGATAACATTAATCATGAAATCCAAATATAGGAAAAGATGCATTAAAGGAAGTAAAGAAGAGCATTGTTTTGTAGGAGTGCACTGATTTGTTGATGCCAATTCCTTTAATTTTGGGAGATTGGTGATTGGTCGATACTTACATGTGAAGCTGATCTTATTCCCCAATCTTATCAACCTCAGCAAGGTCTAAAAATTGGCTGTTAGCCCCGCCCCCCAGGTCATGCCAATTGGTAATCAGCGATTGGCCAGACAACTGCAATCAGTGCACCCCTAGTATTTCGTATGATAGATTTTCTATCATCACAATCTGAATCCCTGTTTTCCACATTATATGTCGAGAAATTCTCCAGTAACTACTGAAGTTGCTGGAACTAGATGATTTGACCTGCTAAAACAATGAATAATGGAAATGGAATTATTTACCATTATTCAGCTGAGTTGTCAAGAAAGCTCTTGCCTCATATGTATAAAGTTCTCTGTTAATTTCCAACTTTCCCACTTAGGTGTCTGTGTTCGTCTCAGCTGACGCTGTCTGAGGACGACCGGCTGAGGATGAAGCTAGAGTTTCAGAAGAGTCTGTCTGTAATAGACCGCTGTCTGGTGCTTCCCCACGCCGTCTCCCGAACTAAACTCCACGGCGCTCTGGCTGAATGGAGGGCAAGGAGCGAAGAGGAGATGGTGAATAGACAAATGCATATTACAGTCATCAGTTTATTTGCTTCTACAGACCCAGTTAAAAATCGTTGATTCTAGTGACCTCCGTTTTCTCAAAATATATTCTCAAACAAGTGTTGAACATAATCTCTGTTTTAGAGCCGGAGGACTTAAATACTTTAAAGAATATGACAATAAATAGCACGAGTTAGTCATCGCTCTAAACTCTCGCATATTGATGAGAAAACGGACTGAAATATGACCAAAGAGGAAACCTTTAAAGATATTCCTAACATTATCGTGTTTCTTAACCATGTAAGCCCTAAAACGGAGGGTTTTATTTCGCAGATTAATTTAAATAAATACGGTTTTTACACCTTTATTGAGACATATGAGTCGAATGTTCAGTCATGTCTGAACATGTTCTCCACAGATATTTTGAAATTCCCCAATTTTTCTTTTAACACAACAATAGCTCAAAGCATTACAAAACATAGGCCCATTATGTAGAACATTTTATATCATCCTTAACTGTCTATTCTATTACTGTAGGGGAGATGCATTTTAATTTCTGATCATTCACTTCCTGCTTAAGAGCCCCCTGGTGGTTGAAGAAAGATCCACAGAAAAGTCGCACTGGGCTATAAACTGCATGATTCAAAGCGTGAGGAAAAAGTAGAGGCTTACAGTCCGAAAAATATGGTATATATCCATTTTTTCCTTTATATTTTCCATTAAACCACATCACTTAGGCTACATGAAAAGACGATTCTTGCTTATGCTGCTTTAAATAGATGAGAAATGATGAGTGGTGTACAAGACAGCTGTAGCCTATTAGAACGTGGCTTCTGGATGACTCCACGTTGTTAAGAAATTAGACATGACTTATAGGGTGGTTTCATTTTTAATCATAACATAACCCCCTACTTGGAGTTATTTCACAACAATACTTGTGGTTTCTGTTTTTTCTTTTGTTTTGTTTTTTTATTTTAGGAAAATATGCAATCCAAGGGGAAAAGCACAGAGGCCAGAAAGAAAGCAGATACATCTGAGGTGCTGAGTTTCCAAAAACGGCTCCAGGACAGGATTGATCTGTTTGAGGAAGAAAGGGAGATGGAGAGCAGTGTTATGAACAAGGTAGTGCTGTCTTCTTTTTGATTCGATTGGAGTAACATTTACAATAAATCCTCTATATCAAGCCATTGTTTGTGATTTTGGCAGGTGATGGAGGAGATGCAGAGGGAGAGGGAAGACTATCTGCTCTGTGAGGCAGACAACCTGGCAATGCAGATGGCTACAATCGTCTTCCAGAAGGCTGAGCGATGGACCAAAGTGTTGGAGACCTCCAAGGCCATGCACACCCTGCAAAGCCAGCTCATCCAACAGCTCAGGGAAAGAAATATCTCAGAACTACAGGATATGGCGCAGAGTATACACAGCCACTGCTTGGTAGGTAGATCTTGTCTTGAGAATCATCCATTGTCTCTTTGTATGCCTTTTAAACGGAAGGGGGTTTTAATTTTTGCAAATCTTTCAAAAGAGCCTAGAAGAAGCAGAACAACAGCTTCAGTCGGAGAGGACAGAGCTGGACAGGCGAGGAGTACTGTCACACAAGATCCAGACCGTCTTCGAGGGAGAGGAGGCCAGAGAGGAAGGTGACGTGTTCACGCTCCAGCCCGATTGCAGCATGACGTCTATTCTCCAGGATGCGCTTCACAAGTGTGAGCAGGTCATTGCTTTGACGCTTGAAAGGTGAGCCATTGAGTTAACTTCTAAATATCTTTCATTCCCCCCCCCCAAACTGCAACAAATAAATATATGTTAAACACACCCAATCTGTACAGGCTCTTTATCTACAAATGTACTTGTTTTTAGCTTCTTTTTTTGTAGCACACCACATCACTGACATGGCTCTCAGTATTAAATGTCATATTTTTGAACAGTGATGCATCAAAACGGCCTTGATTTTACTGGATCGCAGGGCCGTGTGGGAGTAAGATCGACTGGTAGCGTTGAAATGATTTAGATTTTACTTTGCAACATTGGAAATGGCAAAATCATCAAGGCTCCATCTTTAGACATTCCCAGTGTTGAAACTTTTCTTCTCTTTAAGGTTTCAAGAGATTTCCACCAGCAATCAAGTCAAGGAAGAATTAAAAGAACAAATCGAGCTCAAAAGGCTTTACTCAAACTGTGACCAGGTCGGATTTTGTTTTCTGTTAATTTCTACATTAAATACACAATGGAAATCCTGCTGATGGTTAACAGAGCGTAAAGAGAGTCTATACTTGACAGGATCTGGAGTTTACCTCCCAGCTGGTGAAGCAGAGTCGCGTCTCTGACGATGTTCTCCTGGAGGTTCTGCGTCTCCTCCTCCCAAGTCTGCCAGAGAGTGAACTTCTCTCGCTCAGCGACGCGCTCTGCCGCAAACAACGTCCCGTTTCTGCTTTAATAGAGCAAGAGCCCTCGGGGTAAGAAGAGAGTCTGCGGTTTGTTGTCTGGCAAACGACCAAAGCCTGGTTTGGGTCACGTTCTTTTAGGATTTACTCAGACTGTATTGGACGGCATGATGAGAACAGGTTTGATTTATAGTGAGACTCACTCTGGTGCAGACGTTAGAAAAACCTTTTTAGACTTTTTCTGGCAATCTGACATGATTAGACAGCACCAGAGGAATTCTTTGTTTTTCCCTATCTCTTCTCAGCCTTTGCTCACCAAATCCATGTCCAAGTCGGTTGTGTGTCAAAAACAATTCTGTCAATTTAAACAGAAACTCCAAACATTTGAACTTTCTTTCACATCAGTCAGTGCCAGCTGTTTTTTTTTTTTTTACAGCCCTTTTGGTGACCAACAAATTAGCGCAAGCTAGCACACATCTTTGGGCGAATCAGCTGCTTCTTGTTGCTTCTATTTCTAATAGATTCGTTAAAATAGTTTTCTAATCGAAGCTCGTTGAAACACAACCATCTACAAGTGAGATCTGTAATTTATATAACCTCACTGCAGTCTGCTTCCCCTCAGCTAAGATGAAAAGATAAATAATTTTACTCCTCATTTTGCTTCCCTCTCTTATCCTAATAGCCTGGAACGCTGTTTTCTGTCTCCTGCTGAGTTTGGCTTGCCTTGCTGATGAGGAATGCCTCCAGCAGGAGGTTGCTTAGTAATCCAACAGAAAATATTGTCTGGAAAACCACGCAATATGTTGTTTTCCCTTTCAAGGTCTTTCTTCTTTTCAAAGTGTTCAGGGAAATTGCCTTTTCTAGCCATTTTACACTCCTGCTGAAGCAAGATGATGTGATCAGTAGGGTTAGGTACCAAGTGCAAAATATGTTCAAGAAATAAAGTAGAGATTCAGATAGTGTCACAGTATGACAAATGTTGATCCCCCTGCTGACTGAAAACTTAACTGAAATTAAGTTGTATTTGAATTTGCTTTGCTCAGATCAAAACTGATTGGCTAAAATAAAATAAAAAAATGCTTTTAAAAAGTGACTAACCCAGAACAAATGGGGCTAATTTAGCATTCGTTTACATCACTCTTCCTTATACATCTAATTTGTTTGTCGTCAGCTTAAAAGTTTGGCTGCAGCTCTTTTGACGTGACGAATTTTATCTGACAACTTCATTTGTGTCCCATTCCAGCTCAAAATGCTCTACGTTCCTTGAAGTCCAACATAGTTCTATCAGCCTGCACTCAATTACTTTTTTATTTCATATTTCCCATTTGATTTTTCATGCAAAAATCAAATGTTTCAAATCAAATTGAGTTTCAAAAATATTAAATTTAGTTGTGCTTTAGTGACAATTATTTCCAAACCAGTACACGGATTTCAAATTACGCTGATTCAGATTTAGTTTTTAAGTGCCTTTATTCATGTTGAGTCATCCAGATTGAGTCTGAGCAATGTAAATTCAAATACAACTTATTCAAAATCGGCTTCTGATTTCACAAAGTTCTGCTCATAATTTAGCTTCTGGCAAAGAAATGAACAGTGTAAAAGGTTTATGATAGATAGACGTCTGTCTGTGTCTCCTGTCTCTTAACGTGTGTTCTTCCTGGGTCTTTGGATTCCCAGATGATAAATTGAGCAGTGCTCTGTGGGAAGAGGAGTTATATTGTTTTATAGTCTGCTTTAAATATCCCCCAAAACGTTCTCCCTGAAGACAATCTGTTGCAGTGATTTCAGGAGATCCCGATAAAATACCGTGTGTGGTTGTAACGCGTCAAAAGGAGAACAGGTTTTAGGGATATGAACATGCCTCGCGGTTGCAAACGTCCGTTCAGAAGTTTGCCGTAATGGGAACTTTTATTCCACTGGGCTGTGGACAAGAAAAGCTTCACTCATGGCTGCTTTTATGCTCTCAGAGTTTGAGTTTTGCATCATGCAGTTCACGCCTCACTCAAGCTGTGTGAAGTGAACTGAATGTTTTTACTTTAAGAGGTCTCCCTGAAGTCACCTCTGAATGAGAACACTGCTTTGTGGGGGAAAGGCGCCTGACGGCAGAGACGTGACATTACAGTTTTTTTTTCGTTTAAGCCATTGAGTTGCTTTATGACCACGATGACGAAGACGATGCCTCTTTCTGCAGATGTCCCGGGGAGCAGAACAGAGCCGTTCCTGTCAGGCTGAGAGAAATTGCGGTGCGGAAAATCATCATAAATTCGCCAAACGCCGCTGTGGAAAGAGAGAGGTGGGTTCAGCACGTTTCTGTGATTATCAACTTTGCTTTTAAATGAAGGCCTGAGGTTCAGCTACCACCGGGAATAACTTATGAATCAGTGGTTCGCCAACATCATTGACAAATCCCAAATTAAAGTGAAACATGGCTTTGATCAGAGGAATGTTTGTGGCTTGGCGCCTGTGGCCACAATGCATGAGGTAAGCACAGAAATACTCCGATCTAGCTAACAGCGGCCCCTTTGTCTTCCAACTCTGTCAGGCTGGAGGAAAAGAGGCGGAGCGCGGTGGAAAAGCTGCTCCCTAGATCCCGTCTCCTCCGTCCCAGAGATGCCGGACCGTTGCTAGCTGACAACAGAGGAGCTCAGGATGTTTCGACGCCAGCCGCACTTGTGCCGCAGCCGCAGAGCGACACGGCGGAGGAAACGGCGCACGGCCCTGCAGGGGAAAGCGTGACCTCAGACTCCGCCTGCGGTGCAGTGGGCAGCCTTGCCACCAGAGAGCGCTTGTTTGTGTTTCGGGATCCACCAGTATCCAATAACTCTGTTGTCCCAGAAAGAAAAAAGAAGAGGAATTTTCTCAATTTCAAGAAAGCCTCAGTTGCTCCTGCAACCTGAGGCTAACACAGTGCCTTTTCTAATGTTTATGTTGTAAATGTATTATATATACTAAAACAATCACCAATAAATTCATAGTTTTACTGTGGAGCTGAAAGAGCATATTTTTGTACTTTTTAACATGTATGCAGTGTCTGGCTGTGTTTCAATTAAAGGCAGCTGACTTCTTACGCCTTATGTCATTTGTTTGCATTAGACTCTGGAACATTTCAGTAAATGTTCATTTAGCTCAGTAATTCAGTTCAAACAGTGACGCATGTAAATATGGACATGGTATAAACACACTAATGGAACTGAATAGCCTTGCTGGAAATATTACAATCTCCAGTTTTGGCTTTTGTTTCTTAAAACATATTCTTTACCTCTTATCTCTTTAGCTGAAACATATCTCGTTTTCTGCATGGACAGTACTCCATAGTATGCATTAACGAACCAGAACAGTCAGAAACTAAAACAAAATACTGGATCTGCTTATTGCAGAGTAAGATTAACTCATTTCTTCAGCCTCTCTGAATTTCCTTTCCAACAGTCAATCTGTTTTCTCTCTCCCTGCTGAGCTCCAGTTCTTCCACGTCATCCTCATTTTTCTTCTTTTTTTTTTTTTTTTTTTTCTTTTTACCCCCTCTCCATCCTTAAAAGCGGAGCCAGTCGTTCTCTCTGCAGCCCACTCGTTGAACTCCCGTGCAGGCAGCCGGACCTCCCTGGAGCTGACAGACATGAGGCTGGGACTGACTGCTCTCCTCTGCTTCTTCAGCGTCGTGCTTCGGTGCGACTGCACTCCTCCGACCTGCTACTCCAGAGCGCTCAGCCTGAGCAAAGAAATCATGACCCTGCTGGACAAGATCCACAATTCCCATCGCACCGTAAGAACGCTTCACTGCAGCAGTGTTCGTGTTAGACCCGAGGCTTTTGCTTTGTCTAATTCTTGCTGTGTCGATTGGTTTGTAGAAAGCGTGTGCTGAAGTTCTACCTGTCATCCACATTGATGTGCATGTAAGTCGGTAAAACATCTATAGAGGAAGCCTGTGTTTTTTGGGGGTTTTTTTTGTCTTTGTATGTATTCTAGCATTAAGGGTTGTTTCAGGTGAACGTTATTGAACATACCATTATCTCTCTAGAACGCATGCATCTCCAACAAACTGCGTGACCTTCTCTACGTGGTGCTGAACCATCCCGGCCAGAGCTGCAAAGAGAAGCCCAGAATGGTCCTGTTGAAGCGGAAAACCCAGAACCTGTACTCCATCATCACTAGAATCTGTTACCGGGTGAGAGTCTCTGCCGTGTTTTCCCCGCTTTTAAGCCGGAGCAGCTCGACCAAACGTAAACTTGCGTTTTTCTGCTGTTTTCGTTGTTTCTGTCCCGGTAGGACTTGGTGTTTTTCACAGACGACTGTGAGGCCATCGACACCGGACACAGCAGCCCAAACCTGGCTGAAGACAGACTGCAGCTGCTGCAGGAGGACAGATGAGGCAGCTCACACTCATTCACACAGACATATACCTTTGTAGAAATCTATTGTATCCAAATGTAGAAGCAGTAAAAGCAAGCATCTGACACCGAAGACGAGGCTGTTTAACGTCCTGCATGTTCGCTGGCTGAGGGCTGGGCAACAGGCTGCATGTCGGGGGACACATGTGGTCACATTCCAGCAGCAAGCGGAGAACTGTCCACAGGAAATTAGCTGAATATCAGCCATGTCGATGAAAACCTTCAAATAATAAAGCAGTACAAGGTGCTTGTGTGTGCAGCGTTGACCTCTGCTTATTTACCGGGGCTGATCAAAGGTTTGTGTGCAATTAGCAGGAATAGGTTGTGTCACTGGGAGCTCCCCAGTAGCACAGGGTGGCCTCCTGTAAACATTTGAGGGCTTCGACATGGACGTCGAACATGTTGGAGAAGAAATGGGAGCTTTCTTCCTCTTTCTTGTACCGTTTGTATCTCTCTGAATGTTCTTGAATAGGTTTTGCATCTAAGGGGCTGTGATGTTTCTGCTACTTTGTTATTATGAACAAGAAGTGCAACGACTGTTCACGTAAATACGTATACACTCGCAATCAGTAGAGGTTGTTATTCTTTTCAAGTAATAAAAAAGTTCTTTTCCTATCAGCTTCCATGTTTTCTTTCCATCATTCTGCACTGCACATCATTTAAGATGTGATGTTTTTGTTATGTAAAACAAAATATCCCATGTAAATCATTTCAAAACAAACAAATTGATTGGGACTCAGTAGCCGTGTACCGGAGACCTGTGGGATGTAGCTCCTTTTTTGCTGCCAAAATGTTTGGCACTAAAGGAAAAAATGATAAAACAGCAACAGAAACAAAATGACCGGCTCTCATCTGATACGCAAACAATTAAAAGTAACTATATTTATCATTCAGTTATTGCTCCCTCAGCTGGAAAAGTACCTTTTCATACCCATTTGTATTTGTGCCAGTCACTAGGTCATCATCCATTAGCATGTGCCACAATTTATACTATTTTTAGCTCAAAGATAAAAGAGTTTTCACTGAAGTTTCCTGACAATGCGCTGGTTGGTAAACTGAGCAAAAGTGCAAGAATGAAAGGCTTTCTCACCAGAACATTGGCCAAATTGTTGTATTATGTCCCCGAGAGATGATTTCTCCACACTAATAAACAGCAGATTTCTCACTGGATTCTAAAATAGGTACTGTGTTTTTCTTCTGCAGCTCATGATCTCATCCAATGTTTTCTTCATCAGCTCACACAGGGGCTTGTGATCAACCAGTGAGTGGAGCGGACCTGGTAGGTGTAGGTGTAAATCGGCCTTTGGTGCACAGAAGATTAAACTCTCCTTTGAAAAATGTGAAACCAATGGAAGAAACAGCAAAGAGTGTTTGGTTTGACAAAATATTGTAAGGAGATCTTCTGTTGTTTACTTTTGGGGAACATGTTGGGGAACACAGCTCTCAAGAATATGAGAGCTGTGTTAAAATGCCGGTGAAAAATCAGTCAAATTAAAGTTCTCCTTCCTGTCTTTGAATAAACAGAGGAAAAGCCAATAAATTAACACTAAATGATGTAAATTATAGAGGTTTTTCTTTTTAAAAGAAAATTACATTTTGATGTGAGTCCAGCGCCGGACTGGTTTAAACACGGGCTTGTTTGCATCCGCAATTTTGTGAACAGGGTCCATTTAAATCTCATCAAAACCTTTGTAAGTGCAACAACTCTTTTTCTTCTTCTTTTTTTTTTGTTTGTTTTTGCTTTTAAGTCAACTGGTTGTAAAAAAAAAAAAAAAAGAAAGAAAGAAAAAAAAAAGTGATCCAGTGATCCAAACTAGACAAACTTTAGTGCTTGGTATAGTTTGACATTTGTCCTGCATGAATAAAAATGTATAAATCTTTTAGAAGACAAAATCTTATAAACCTTTTAACTGTTTGGTTAAATGCCTTTCGATTTGATTTTGCTGTTCAGCTCTTTTTTTTTTTTTAGGAGTCTATCAACATCCCACTTATGGACATTATGAACCGTGTCTTCCCCAAGTTCTCCCAAAACCATTATAATGTGATTGTTGATTTCAGTCCTATCCTTTGCTGACCTCTCCTGGCGGAACTGCGTTATTGCATTTCGATTCACGGGAAGAAGTATGAGTCTGCTATGGGCAAAACTAACACATATATATGGCATAGGACTTTTATCTGCTGGTTCCCTCTTGTCATGATTTTGGTCTATACGTGTCATAATAAACTCTAGGCATATGCAAATGATGCTGCTGCTCAGGGCCTCCAGGCCAACAGGGGCATCCTATACGTTCATGAATCTTAGGCATAGATCTAAAATAGTTAGATTTGTTTATTGATATAATGAAATGTAATCGTTGCTTTGTGTTTGAGCTCAGTTTTCTCACAAATACAGCATTTATTATCCCTGATTGATTTTAAACGCGTCTTACTGAAGCCATGTCAGCTTCGGTGATGTTCTTGACAAGAAGAAGTCACCTTCCTGTCCTCTCATCATCAAGATCTCTGTGGAGAAAAGGAGCAGCAGGGTGACCACTCTGCCTGTGATGTGGAGTCAGGCCCTTCAGTGTGTTTTCTATCTCTTGAGTTTTTATGTTCTCTGGTCAGTTTAACTTCCTTGAGTTATCCCCTGCCCATGTCTGAGTTATTCCCTCTGTGTCTCCCAGGTTCAAGCGAGTGCTGAAAATGCTTTCACATTGGACCTCTAGAGCCACATCCTCCTTGTGACATTAACTTAAATGGAAAACTCACCTTCCCCAAAGTCGTTCTCTGGAGTTCTGCTCACTGCTGGTGTTGCCAGTCTATCAGCTCTGCTTCTCTCTGAAAGAACCAAACCTTCCCCTGATGCCACATACATTCCCCCAGGTGCAAGGATCATTCTCTTCTCCCCCAAAACTAAACCCACCAGCCGTTTCCCTGAACTGCTAGAGTGGCTTCTCCACAGACAACACTCTAGAAAGGATTCCCAATCCTCTGCTGCATATTCTGGTCAAATGCTGTCAAAAGTTCCCCAAACACATTTTTAGACAGAAAGAGATACATTTTGAACAGATTTCACTGATGCTTAAGCTGCTTTAAAGATGTCTGACCTCAGCATATTGGAATAACAGAAATAAATACAAGAGCTAAAACAGTAGCTGCTATCTTCTTCCACCCTAGAGGATTCTACCACCCATCACATTAACCTTTGGTTATCTGATACTAATATTGCTGCAATGACTAATAACCAAACATTATTGATTATATGTTTTCCTACCCTTTGGACACCTGGAAAAAACAACCACATGAGTGACATTTATTCTCTGCTCCAGTGAAACACCACATTCCTTCCCAAATCACATCCACAAAGGCAACAAGATAGCAATATGCATCGTCTATCCTTTTTAAAATTACTGGCTTGGCAATATCAATGACGATTCAGTGGATATCCTGATGTGACCTTTCACAATTTAAATGCACATTCAAATCTGCTTCTTACCAAATGAGGCATGACTTATTGATTTAAAGGTACCCAGTTGTGAGAACCTGAGGAGAACATTTTGGACGACTCTATTACTAAAAACAAGTCTAGTTTCGGCTGAGTCAGGTCTTTAATAATAGAAACTATTCAAGAGTCACAGTGTTTGTTCTATAATAACGACTGAATCTTCAGTTCACTGATGTCATTTAAAGAAATATACTAACTATGCTAACTATATACTAATATACTAAATATACTATGATAACCAGAACTAGTACTTCTCTGATTCAGTACTTACATTATTGCTTCTGCTGCTTTGTCTGAGTAGCTTCATTCCTCAATAATTCATGTAAAAAATCTTCATTCTGACCCGAGTTTCCATGGTTAGCAGCAGTCTGTCCCTTTAGCCAGTTTGGGCTTATGGTTGCTGTAGTAATCACACAGTTGATCCACTTTTTAAGAGTTAGAAGCAAGAGGGCTTTCAGGAACAAGTAGAGTTGCAGTCATGGTCTTCTTTTGGCAGCAGGTTTAAGGTACTCCGATTGATCAACAGATGGTGCTAGTCAACCAGGTACCACACTGGAAGAAGAATTGATCACAGTTTTAATGCTTCATTAGCTTAAGACAAGATGTTATTGATTATTAATCCTCTTTGACTATTAACAGTGCCTTGAAAAAGTATTCAGATCCTCTTTAGGTTTTCCACATTTCATCAATCAACCATAACCTTCAATGTATTTTTGCTTAAATTTTGTGTAGTAGAACAAGACAAAGTACTGCATAGTTGTGAAGCAGACTGGGAAAGATGCATGCCCTTTTCACCCTGTTGTCCCTAAATAAAATCCAATGAACCCAATTGCCTCCAAATGTAATGAGTAATAAATCCACCCATCTATAATTCCTTCCCAGCACAAACACTCAAGTTTATTATGGGCTATCTAGGGATGGTCAGGTCACCACATGAAGGTGATACATCCATGTAAGATCTGACAAATTCTGAACACATTTTACAAGCACTATATATTTGAGCAAAGTCATTGTCAAGTTTTAGTTCTCAAATATTTAGTGTTTTAAAATGTTGATTAGCTGTTTAATATCACTGTCCATATCCAGCAGGCAATTTGCCATGTTGAAAACTGTTTGATGGAAACAGAAACCGAGTCACATCTGCTCCGTGAAGAATCGCTAGAATCCATCAAACCAATTTTTACTTTGTTCCAAGTAGACCCTGCTTCTGAACCATCATGTCTGAACTCCTCGCAGCTATAATAAACTGACCCTGAAAGGACCAAACTGTTAGTCAGCACCATGTGGCTTATTGAGAAAATCTGCCCACAGTACGCTCATAAAGCCTAATTGCTGTTCTTATTAATCATAATTATAGGGCAGCACAATGCACCTACTCTTAAAAGCAAAACTAGAACAGAACATTAAAACCGCAGGCGGCCGTGGCAATGTAATGTTCAGGTACTGCACCCAAAAAATAAAACCCCAAACGCTGTGCAATCAGTAATCATTCTCTGCTTTGTTAAAATAAAATTCCCTTATAAAGAACACATCACAAACTTATTCACATTAAAGTAGCGGCCATGCAGTTTGAGATTCCGATTCTTTTATAGGGCTTTCAGGCAATTTTCCATCACATTTAGCGCTTTTATTGCATTTTTTTAGAGAAGTGTTGCCTCATTAGTGCGCTTAAGGAAATGTTTCCCCCAATAGATGACCGGCACATTCTCTACTCTGTTTATAATAATTGTGCTCGTCAGTAAACCAGGCGATTGAGAGGCTGTGTTGTGGTAAACAATGTTTTCCTCCCGCATACACTAAATACACCTTATTAGGCTGTTGTTTTATATACTGATAAACGCTAAGAGTATGTTTTCAGAAAATCCAAGGCACTAGTGACAAGACTAAGTGTTCACTTTATCTCGCTGCAGAGCCTTGCTAAAGTTTCCCCCTCTAACGTTTCCTCTTTTTTTTTTTACACTATAACCAAAGTTTCATCTATAATATTGGGATTTTAAGTAAAAAGAATATATGGTTTTGGACGTTCTTACAAAAAAAATCAGGCAAAAGAGTGGCATTTGTTGTGTATTCATCCCACTTTACTCTGGTATGCCCAAATAACTTTCAGGGTGATCAAACCGTACTTGGGTTAAAGTGGGTGATTAGTTATTCCAGTTTTTAATTTTTGTTTGTTTGCTTTTTCTAAGATTTTCCAAAAAAATAAATTTCTGCACCAGCACGCTTGACTCAAATCCTGTCACCTCCTGCTGTACCCCCACAGAACGATGCTGCCATCACCATGTTTCACTATGGAAATTGTGTGCTCATGGGTATAATGTTAGTTTTCCACAATTTATTAGATGAAATGTTATCTTTTCATCTGACCACAGCAATTTGTTCCATGTGTTTGTTGTGACAAACTGGAAGTCAGACTTATGACTTTCTTTGAACAGTAGCTTTCCTCTTGCCACGTTTTGAATTTTGGCAGCTTATCAGTTGAGCTTCGACTTTTTCTCGCTTTTCTCTAATGCTTCTAACACAGTGCAGCCATACAGTGAACTGGCAGTCATGTTTTGTTTTTTTTTTGTTTCAGAGATTTTTAGGGAGGTTTGTTGTCTCAATAGCAAAGGACATATCACATTGTTCATATTCTTCCCCCTCTAAAGACATCTTATTTGGTTTTGGCTTACATAATGATGAATAATACATTTAATTTTAATGAAGTGTGAAAAGATTTAACGAATTCAGCGTTGAAGACTTTATTCTTGTCTCTGCTCAGCAGAAAAATGGCTGAGCAAAGGGCCATACATGTCAACCTTTCATGGCATGCAGGTTAAGACGGTGCTGCCCTCTAGTGGTATGCATTAACTCATTTTCTCATCATTGCAGTAAGGTTACATTTGTGTCAGCCTACAAAGACCATCACATCCTATGTAGAGTAACTCAAATAGCGTGTGCACTTGAAATGATAAAACAACTATGGTGATGATGTTTATCAATAATATATTCATCCGCTTAAATGAGGTTTCAGCTGACGAATCACAATCACGCCAACATTTTTTTTTTTTAAAAATCTCTTCTTCTGACTCCATGGTAAAAAATAAAATAATAATAATAATAATCTACTGCGTTTTTTTTTTCATTTCTGAAAACATGCGCTGTGATACTGCCGCACATTCCCGTCAAAACGCGAACATCTGGTTTTCTGCAGGAGGCCAGGTTTTATTAGCCTCCTCGCTTTTAGTGGAGAGACATCCTGCAAGAAATTGCCGATGATGACCATCTTTGAGCCGTGATTTATCACGTTCACGTGGAGTTATTATGGGCTGCATGTGGCGCTGGACAGGCGTGTGGTTACACGCCTGGACATAAACAGGTGAAATTGGCTCACTTTCTCTCCCTCTCTCTTTCTCTCTCTCCTTTTTTTCAATTCAAATGATTTTATTTCTGCATTATAAGTGATCATCACATGGTTTTATTTTGCTTTTAGGAAATCGTAATGAGATCAAAGAAGGGCTGATAGTTGCGTACATAATAATAATAATACTAATATTAATAATAATATTAATAATAATAATAATAATAATAATAATAATAATGTGTGTTACGGAAGTAAACTCGTGGTTTACTACTGCTGTGTATCTTATGTTAATCTGTCTGTGGACAGAAGGTGGTGGTGTGGGATCTGTCATGGAGGACGCCGGTTGTGAACCAGTCAACGGCCAGTTCTTTAAAGTAACGCTGAAAAAGAAATAATTATTATTAGTATTATTTGATTTTATTGGGGAATTTCATTGATATTTTTATGGCTAAGTAAAATCACAAAATACGATTTTACAGTGTAGTAAAAATGTGCGAATATGGTCGGTCTTTTCAAAGGTGAGGACGTTTCGTACCTCCCTGATTCCATTTCGTACTCGTAAAACGACACCTAAACCACTGATTTTCAATTGTTTTATTTGTGATGAATTGATGAATTGAAACATCCCCCACAACCCCTCCAAAAAAAACAAAAACCCTAATATCATTCAATCTCACATTTAAAGCCAATTGTGTGTGTGTGTGTGTGTGTGTGTGTGTGTGTGTGTGTGTGTGTGTGTGTGTGTGTGTGTGTGTGTGTGGGTGTGT
>CAEGAD010083196.1:0-41533 GCA_903067055.1 Poeciliopsis paucimaculata | reverse complement strand
GTTATAGCCTATATTTATTTATATGTAAAACTTCAATAAATATAGGCTATAACAGCCTGTTATAGCCTATATTTATTTATATGTAAAACTTCAATAAATATAGGCTATAACAGCCTGTTATAGCCTATATTTATTGAAGTTTTACATATTTCTCTATCCCTTCAACATCGTAAAATGATGAGCATGCTGACTGCCTCTCTGTTTCCGTTAATCATCCCACAATGCTCTTCTGTTTCTCCTCTGTGGCTGTAGTTTGATTTTTATGTCGTTTTGGCCTTAGATAAACTTTTAGGTAATGTTACATTTCTCACAGAGTCAAACTGAAGTGAACACAGCAAGGAGAAAGGAGTTCATGGTCTGTTCAGAACGTGTTCTGGCCTTTTCTGGAGGTGATGTCTCGTATTGTGGAGTTTTCCTGGTAGTGTCTCCTGGCCTTGCGTGGACTGCAGCCGTCTTCATTTATTTATTTTTTCCCGCTTGTGAATAATCTTTCTCAAGGCAGAACGATGAACTCTAAACAGTTTGGAAATGCACTCTATGATCAACAAACACCCCGAACTCCTGCTGTTATAGAGGTGCTCCCAGTGGTTATGTAGCCATGTGTTTGATCAGGTCAGTGTTTTCTGCTCATTAGTCTGTACTTTGGCTTTTGTTTCTAAAAGAAAAAACACAACTACTTTAATTTACCTCATCTTTAAGTCCTGGTAAACTGTGGATGTGTTTTATGTTTATTTAGTGACACCTAAGCTGGTAGAATTTATTTATTTATTCTACAATAACTTTCAGATTTTCCTCACCCTCAAAAACACAAATAAAAGTAGAAACAGTCTTCACTAAAACATGTTCCATCATATAGACACACTGAGGTCTGTGGGATTTGTTTACTGCTCTCTGACACTTTTCTTGACTTTGGAAATAAGAAACACTGAATATGTCTACACAGATTCAGATTATAAGATGAATTGTTCCGCATTGACAGTCAGTCAGTAACCTGATGCCTGGTTGCTTTTTAAGTAAATGCATTTAATAGAAATAGTTTGAGTAGCATTATTAACTTTTCTCTGTTTAGAACCTTAAACGGAACATTTCTGTGTTTCCTCTTACTCGTTGCTCTGCAGGGTGTGTATAAATAGGCTCTGTGATACGGATATGAACACCCTTTAATTAGAGTTGGACTCTGCTGTTATCTCAGAACTTTGGTTCAGATCCAGAAACGTCTCTGTGCTTTACAGTCATGACTAAAAACGATATCTAGGATGGATGATGTTTGCTGAAAAACATTCTCAGGATTTCCTTCCTGGGTGTAATCAGATGGATGTTGGTTGTGTGTCCCAGAGCCACACCAACAGGCCGGGGTCACACAAGGTTCACCCCTCCACCTTTTTTGCTTTTGGCAAAACGAAGGGGAGTGCTTTTTGGCTTTCTGCGCTCCATTGACTGTTTGTCCTGTTGGTAGGTGTCCTTCGATGTGAGTGTGGAAGCTCGGAGCTGCCCGCCCCGCGGCACCGACCAGACCTTCACCATAAAGCCGGTGGGGTTCAAGGACCGCCTGGAGGTGGCTGTGGACTATCAGTGTGACTGCAGCTGCAGCCGGACGGCGCAGGTCAACAGCAGCCTCTGCAACTCCATTGGTAAGGTCATCAAACACACATTACACCCTGGATGACATCACAACCTGCTGCATTACATAACCAGTGACACTGATTTTCACTGAACTTAAAACATTTCTGTTAGAAAAAATGAAGCAGTGTGAGGTATGCTACTTAAAGGGGCAGCGTTGTCTAACATCGACTTCTTTGAGCTTTTCATCATATTCTAATTTTATTCTTTCATCAAAAACACACAAGTGTTGCCTTTAGTACCTTTTTATGCATCCCTTAATTTCCCATGGCAACCATTCAGCTGTGTGAAACACCTAGGTGGACCGAGCTCCACCTCAATCTCCTCCTCAGAGGTGCAGCTTTCCTGCTTCTGCCTCATAGAGCAACTGTCCCTCACGGCTCCCCACTCAGTGATGTAGTTGCCTTTCTTTCACGTGTGAAACCCTTTTGAAGTTTTCTATGATTTTCACACTCTATTCCTACAAAATAATCTATTTTGTAAACCTTTCATGCTTAGTTTAATGTTGCGCAGAAAGAATATATTCTCAAAGTTTTTTGTGATTTTAGTTTTACATAGTAATCTGTTGAGTGATTACAAAAAATACCAAATGTGTTCAATTAAAAATAAACCAATTTTTTTTTTACAGGAAACCCCGATTACATAAACCAAGGCTTATTGCTGTTTCCTTTTTTCTATAATTGGAATGGTGGGCTGGGATATTCAGAGGAAACTGCTGGAAACGTCTCATCCCTCCAACAGGAAACAGAAAACTCAGAGGGCCTAAAAATGTGATGAGTCACTAAAACAAACGGTTCCTCTGAACTCACTGAAATGGCAGCAACACAACGCCATCAAGATAACTGAGCCAGAACAGAGAGAGTATCAGGATGATGAAGGTGACACAGCAGGTCATCCAGTCAGGCTGGATGAAATTATGATGGCAGATAATTTGCTGAAGTTTTATGAAAGGGGAAACATGTAAAGCTGCATTAAAAGCAATAAAAGCTAATTGCTTTTATGAAAAAGTTTTAAGCTAGAAAATATCACACTTTTATTATTCTAACAGTTGAGCCCAAAATAAATGTATGAATTCTTTTATGCAAGAATCCATAGCAGAGATCAGTTTAGGTTCAGTTTTAAGGTCAACACTTTCCACTAAATCTAACACTTTCTTGTACGACCAGAACCCTGCAGTCGTGAGTGAACACAGCAGCTCTTCTTTTGTCTTTGACAGTTTGGATTATTCTTTTCTTTCCACGTGTTACTTTGTTTCCAGTTCGGAACATTTCCTCCTCTAAATGTGTACCTATAATATCTTAATGTTCCAACTTGTCTCTCGGCAGGGTAGCTTCAGTTTGTGCTGCTTTCTGCAAGTGTCTTGCAAAAGTTCTTCCACTTTTTTGAAATATTTCACACAAGAGCCACACAACACACACACAACCAAATACAGGACAGCCATAAAAAGAAACCCGTTACTGGCTCCATAAGAGGGATCACCTTACAGCAGTTTGAAAATCCTAAACACAACTTTAGGCCAAAGCATATTCATTTATTAGAATGACTCGGTCAAAGTTTAGACCTTCATTCAGCTAACAATCTGTGGCAGACCATGGAAATGGACCCTCTCAGATACTCTCCATCTGATCTGACTCAGCTTCTTGCATTTTGGAGTGAAAACTGGGCAAAAGGTTCAGTTTGTAGGTGTTACAGACATAAACCAGACGACTTGCAGTGAGTCAATTCTTATTAGTGCTACATTTCAAATTTTATTTGGAAAACTTAGGAAAATAAACGTAACAACTGGGCACTTTCTTGCGTTGTACCAAATAAAATCCCAACAAAATACAATTAATTAAGTTTGTGGTTATAATGTGATAAACTGTCACATGCAGTGACAGTTTATCACATTATAAACTGTGACACCAAGCTGCTGCTGTAATGAGCTAACCAGTGTTTTCCACTTCATCCAATAGAAGGCAGAGCTGTAAAGTAATTCTTTTTAATAAGAAAAGTACCCAAAGCTGCTTCAGTTAATGGCTGCTTTGACATGATTATGAAGAGATTCTTAGCTAAAATTCAGAGCTTTTCTTAGACTATTTTTAAACCGCTTTCTCTTCTAACTCTTTACAACTTGGAGGAAAATCCAGTGACTGAGCGGTACTGATGGGTAACAAAGTCTGAGACTAATCAGGAATGTTCCAGTGTGACGCAGAAACCTTGAAGATTAGGACGCCTCTCAGATAAAAGATAATGTCTAAGAAATAGTCCAGTGATCTGCAAAATTCAGGGAAAAAAAAGAAAAAAACTACAAAGAAAAGGGTTTTTGAATTTAAGAAGTACTGCACTGACTGCTGACCAAAGCCTCCACCCTGCAGGCATGTATAACTGCGGTACCTGCCGGTGCGAGCCGGGCTACCTGGGCGCCCACTGCGAGTGCCAGGAGGGCGAGGCCAGCAGCATGTATCTCAGCGCCTGCCGGGAAGCCGAAGGCAAGCAGGTCTGCAGTGGCCGCGGCGAGTGCAGCTGCAACCAGTGTCTCTGCTACGAGTCCGAGTTCGGGAAGATCTACGGAAGCTTCTGCGAGTGTGACGACTTCTCCTGCGCCAGACACAAAGGCGTCCTCTGCTCAGGTAGGAACGTCTTTTTTCTTTTACCGTTCAGATCTGGCCTGAAGCCACAGAGTGGGTCTTCATGCTAACATCCCAGTTTATTTCAAGTCTCATGGTGGGAGCGTGATGAAGCAGCTCTGTTATGTTTGTTCTGTAGACTTTTGTTCACAATTTGTTTGGCTGAGTCGCTGCATATTTGGGCAATTTGGGGTCCAAATGGATGGATTTTTGTTAGGATGTGTAACCGTGGCAACAGTTACATATCATTAATGAACTTTGGAGCTCATTAGCATTTCCAAAGTTCAAACAAGACCTTGAACTATGACCTGAAATCCCAGAGGAGTTTAAAAAAAAAGAGGCTTCATGTATGCACAGCAGAGAGAGGAGGAAGTTCAAACTATTTCCTCCACCAATCACATCCCGTCTCCAGCCTCTCTCTCTTCAAGCTCTCTTTCCTAAATTTGTCACATTACAGCTGAACAGAGATCGATCAACACTGATTGGCTCATAAATATCAATAGGAAGGCAAATTTAAAACCGATTGGTGGTTTTTGAAAAGTTTTTGTAGTAAAAATCTAAAATGCTCATCTATTGTCATAGATTCTTAATTTGATTTAGGCCTAGGCTTTGACTGGGCCATTGTAATAAAATGAGAATGGCCCAGTCTTTGGGCTTTTGATGATGCTTTGATGCGGCTCATTCCATTGTAGTGTTTGTTCACTAATGTTTTCCAACAAACCTCTAAGGCCAGAAAGGGATTGGCTGAGAATGCCGTTAGCCAGAAAATGCATGTTCTGATCCTAACCCGAAGATCTCGTCCTCTGATTGGCTGTCATCGCTCATGCCCACAGAGCAGCACAAGTTGTGTGAAAAGGGCTGCTTAGCTTAGAGGATCTGTACGGGGACATGCAAAGCCTTTTGTGCTCCCAGAACATCGGGTCCAAAGCCGCGGTGAGAGACCTCCTGGCTCGTCTCCCCGCCAATGGTGGCTCCTGTCAAATCACAGAGGGGCCATTGTGGCCACGGGGCCGGCTCTGGCTGGATCCCAACGCCCAGTGCAGGCCTGTATCTGTCAGGCTGACCTAAGGGGACAGAGACAGCAGCTGGGTTTTCATTACAAACGTGTGCAAAGCCTTGGCGATGCTCTGCTAATGACGAAAAAACACAACTTTGCAAATGCAGCGTTTGCATTAAATAAAAGACTATTAAAATCACAAGGGAATAAATTTGTTCACGCAATAAGTCACTAAAAACATGAGGCGCCATCATCTTCTTACCACTTCCTGTCTTCATCTTTGTCTTTCTCTCCAGTAGTAACATCCAGTTGTTGATTATGTGAATTGTGTGTTGTGAAAAAGTGTTTCCATCGCAATTTTGTGAAATACAGTAATTTCAATACTGTTAAAAAATGAACTCTTCCTAGCTACAAACGTTATATCACGCACAATTTTAGGGTAATTGAAATTGAAAAAGCAGCTAAAAAGCAGCTAAAACTCAAGTTTTGACAAATTTTGCTATGCACATGGCCCAAAGAAGTGCTTTGCTGCTGTACACGTCCTGTAGTGGCTGATGTAGCTTGAAAACAAAGTGTCGCGAAAAACACCAATTTTGATCTGGCAGAAAACCAATTTGGATGTGGCACCAAAAACCTGTAACGAAAAACGTGAGATTTTACAAAATTGACACATTTCCTTTAATTAAATATTTTCATAATTCCAAATTCCACAATTTTATGGTCAAAGGAAACACAGCTATTGATACAGACTAACTATCTGTGTTCCCAGTGCAAATTTGTGCCAAAACTTTGCTTATGGTCTGCTAATGTCGAAAAACCAGAATTTCTCAATTGTAGCTTTTCCATGATTTTAAGCTTGTTCACACAATAAGACGCTGAAGGTGTACCCCACCATCATCCCCCAACTACTTTCTTTGTCTTTTCCACTAATGGCAGCATCCGGTTGTTGATCATGTGACTCATATGATGTGAAAAGTATTTTCACTTCCGTGCAGTTTTGAGAAAAACTCATTTTGAGAAACCATCTCATCCTTTTCCAAAAACTTCTTCTCACAAAAAACGTGAATCTTTTTTTTAATTGCCATGTTTCCTCTACGCAAATTTATTTTCCTAATTCTGAATTGGGAAACCATTTGATGGTTAATAGAAACACAGCTATAGTTCCAGACGGACTGTTTCTTCCAATCACCCATTTAACGTTTACAGTGCTGTATCATCTCTGTCCTCGCTCTGTGCAGCTCAGTGACTCCCTCACACCCGCTGCGCCATCTTGTTCATTTTAGCGGAACTTCCTTGTCTAAACCACACCGCAACACTAATTCAGTAAAACTATTAAAGTGTGAGTAAAGCCCTTCACCTTGCAGGAATCGCTCATAAACTGTATTGGATCCACCTGGATGGGATCTGCTGCTCAGTTGGAGCCTGTGTGGGAACATTTGCTGCCTGGTGAAGGACCTGGAGCTCCTGGAGCTGATGTTAGCAAACCCCGTTTTCCAATGTAGAACCCTGACTCAGAGGTCAGAGGTCAAGTTTTAGAATATCACGATATTGGAGATGAATGACACTGTGGCTGATTTTTGGTCTCTGGGTTTTTCAAGCTTTGACTTTAACTTTGGTTTAGCTCTGAATAACTATTAAGTCCCAAAGGTAATGATTTAACAGGGGTTGGAGGTTTTATGAGAAATCAACTTTTTTTCAGCTTTGCATCATGTTAGAATATTATTCTCTCATCATAAACATACCTCGAGTGTTGCTTTGATTCTTCTATGCATGCATTCTTCCTCGAGCATCTTAAAGAGACAGAGGCCCAATTTCAAGGTGCTAGATTAGAGTGAATTTTCCTTTTTCAGTCATCATTGATATATACATTAGAGCATTTTTATAACAACTGAAGGTAACATAATTACTTGATTGTGCTATGAAATGGCACTAAGTGCCCAGAACAGACACAATAAAATAATTATAATTCATCACATTTAAATTACATATATAAATAAATGACTGATTCTGATCAAAGTTACCAAGTCGAGGCACCACTAGATTATCAAGGGAAAAAATCCAAATAATTTTCAGTCTTACAAAAACATGTCTGACAAAGCTCAGGTATTAAATACAGTAAATGGATTTAATTTCAGCACTGACATTCTCAAACAGCATGACTGCACATGTATACAGAATAATAACTTCTCTCCAGTTTATGAACAAAAAGAAATCTGTATTTTGTCTGTAGTTTTTATTTATGACAGTATTTTTCAGGACAAATTTGTGGGAAAATGACCTTCTTGTATTTGATGTTGACCAGCTTCAGTTCTGGTGGTTATAAATTTAGCCATCAATTGGTCCCTGGAAAAATAAATAGAACTTTTCTTTTTTGTTATGTAATAAGCCTTTTGAGCTAAAAAAGAAAAATCTTTGAACACTTTGCACAATCTCCTAAACCAAAGTCCTTCTTGTCACCAAAAAGTTTACTAAACAAGTTGGTGTCACTGCCAGAACTGTCAGCCATGGCTGCAGAGGGACTCTGAGATCCTATAACAGCCAAAACCACTGGAGCCCACAGATCTGCACCGGGGCTCCACAACTTCTTTTGTTCTTTGGAGTTATGTGGTAGCATAAAAGCTAAGCTGCTCACCTCAAGAGCAATTGTAGTCTTTGTTTTCTGAAGCTCCACTGTGACATCTGAACTTTACGACTGAGCAGACAGGAATCTGTTGGTGTTTTTATCAGTCCATGATAACGAACAAACAGGATGTTGTTGATTGATTAGTGTGTTAGCTGGCATAAATGATGCCCTGCGTCGTTCATGGATGACTCATCTTCTGTCGCATCAGATTAGAGTCGACTCGACCACCTCGCCTCAGTCCTAAACATCCTTCAGAGCCGTGTTCTGGGATTCGATGTAACAAAACTCCTGAAGTGTTAGTCACTGTCTTTATTTAGTTTAAACAAATATGGACAAATGGCAATCACAGCTTACACCCCAAACACGCATGTCGAGAGATGTTCGCTTACCCGACAAGTGGAGGATTTGTGACCCGCTTTTATTTACAGTTTTGCTTCATTTCGTGTTTGACCCAGTTTGGGTCAAATTTCAGCCGTCACCCAGATGGTCTCACATTTGATTCCAGAGCATTTTAGTGTACAGTGGAGCTCATGTTGACTTGATGGCATTCAGGATTTGGTAGTGGGATATTACAGAAACTATTCTTTGATCACATCTGTCTGAAGACCATCAGACCTGACATGAGGTCTTGTGGTTCTCTCAGATGAAGCTTTGCTAACCTAGTTTGTGCTGTAGTATTGAGTTTAGAGAAAAGAGACTTCTACCTGGCAACTCGTCTGAACAAGCAAAACTTTTTGAGTCTTTTTTCCTTTAGTCATATCATGGGCGTTTAACATTGACCATGCTAAGGCATGCAGAGACCAGAATTGAGCTCCTGTCTCTTTCCTGTAATTAATGTTCTTGTCTGTTCACTCTGCTTTGGGTCTATCTTTGTTTAATAAATGACAGTGTGGAATGACAGTCTGTTGGTGCTCTGGCTTTATAAAAAATGCTTGTTTTCATTTACAGCAGAAAATTAATATTTCTCTTAAAACACTAAGATCTAAACTTTTGATTCTTTCTGAGGGGAAAAAACATATTCCAGATGATTCCATTGGTTTCTCTACGTATCAATTTCTTTTATAGGAGGAAAAAAATCGTACTGTACAACAAATATCATGTATAGTCACACTATAAAAGGAGATTGGGATGTATTTTGAACTACAGGCAGATGTTCTGTAAAGTGATGTGATGCGACAAGATTAATGCTTGTCGCTGAGCAATAGCTACCTTTTACCCTCTGTTACAGAAACTGTGTGTGTGTCAGCCAAGCAGAAATGTGTGGTACGGCAGTCGGCTATGTTCCCTTCTTCAGTCTGTGCCACGCAAGCAACTTTCTCTACTTGAACGACTTCCAGTCCTGTTTGTTGTGTTCACTCTGAATGAAAAACACCTTTAACTCTGACCCAAAACAGGAAGAGGCACCACCTACTGGAAATGTTAAGTATTACAGTAAACCTGCAATCTTTTGTGTTTAAGGAAAAACAACCCGATTCCCCCAATGCTGTAAAAACAATTAATGAATCATCAGTTCTCATTAACATTCCTCTCTTTGCAGTTGTTTACTCTCTGTTGTTATCTGACTCATGCCGCACCTCTGGACATCCGAGTCCACATG
The DNA here is from genome assembly GCA_903067055.1 of Poeciliopsis paucimaculata. Lineage (NCBI taxonomy): Eukaryota > Metazoa > Chordata > Actinopteri > Cyprinodontiformes > Poeciliidae > Poeciliopsis > Poeciliopsis paucimaculata. Next base: position 32,087 of record CAEGAD010083196.1, on the reverse strand, counting down.
TCCCTCTGACCCACATCTCCTCCACAGCTGCTTCCAAATAATGATCTAAGAGCTTTGTGGCTGCCTGTTGCCAGAAATAGCATGTCTCTATTTTGCAGATCTCCATGAACCCCTGTTTTACCTCATAAAAAAAATCTGATGTTCCAGAGTTGCGTGCACATAATCACATGTGTGTCCCTACAGGGTAAATGGGAACATGTGTGTTTATTCATGTTCGTGCAGAGGATAGCTTAGGCTGTGCTTCACGGTAAAGAAAACAGCCCAGTCCTGACTGGGAATGTTTTGCTGGCTAAAGGCAAGAATTGAAGTTTTCTTCACTCTGGGTTAAAGAGTCTAGGAAGAGTCGGGCCTTCTGGCTCCATGTTCACCTGAGTCAGCTTCTGAGATCTTTAGTTCTGAATTTAACAGCCCATTCTCACTGTGATGGAGGTTCTGTAACATCTAGAGGAGAGGTTAACCTCAGCAGTCAACTCTCAGTCATTACCATGGATTCCACTAAGCAGGGGCCAATCTGCAGTAAACGGCACTCAGGACTTACAGGAAGAGTCATAGCTAGAGATTTGTGGCCAAAGTCTGATGAAAAGATTTTGTAAAACTCTTAATCCCTCATTTCTATTTTAGCAAATTCTTATATATACCTGCCTAAAGAAAATGTTTACAATAGTATAGAACAATAATTTCTGAAAACCAGTCAAAATTTGCAAAGTAGTCTGTCGTTGTATCATTAAAAATCTACATACCTCGAGAATAGCTAAAATCCACAAATACCATGAACTCCTCTAAAAACACTTAGAACTGCCTATTTTGATTGTTCAAATTTACCTAATATATATATATATATATATATATACCGGCTAGTAGGGCTAAGCCCTCCCTGACATTTACAATAAAGTTGTTCAAATAAACAACTTAAAAGCAACTACCTAAAAATAAAAACATTTTAGAAATAATGTATCACATTTTGTGAAATTTTCAACAAACCTGGTGTCAAATCACCTGGGAAAAATCCCAGGGTCTTTTTGAAGGGCTAACTTCTGACAGCCCCACTCAGCATTACTGTCTGTCACGACTCAGAATGATTGACAGGCGTCTAGCCACGCCCCCTCAGTTTCCAGATCATTTGGGGCTAATTTTGGACAGCCCCGTGCCAACCCACTGCCACAGTATTCATCCAATCAGGATGGACTTGCCTGGAGCTCGAATGTGTGTGGGCGTGGTTTGAAGGAGCGATGACGAGCAATATTAGCATAAACGAGGTGGATTATTTAACCTTTTTGGGTACCAGAAAAGTCGTCAGAGTGAGCTTCTCTTTAAATAAGTTTGGCCTAATTTAAAACAGATTGTATGTTTCATTTTATCTGTGTGATTGTACAGAAGCGCTCTGCTATCACGCAGGAAAAAAAATTTCTAACGGCTTCTGCTCTGAAGAACATTGATCATGCACGTTACTGATCAGACATCAGCTTTTAGTTTCTAATCAGCCAATCACCAGTCAAGGCACCAGGTAAATGCAGAGAGCCAGTGTTTACCGTCTGTAACAAGTTAGTCCTCTGCATGTTACTGAGCTTTACTGTGAATTTTGACAACACATCATTTTTACATTAGACAATTACACACACCGGTGTCCACTTTACAACGGGGATTCTTTAGTTTCACTGATGGTGTGACGCAAAAGCAGATGTATGTAAAGATTTACATCATAGCATTTGCCGTATAGCTCAGGCGGTTCCAGTCAGAAGCTGCTGACACCACTGAAATGTCTGTTTTGATCATCAAGTGAGTTCTGAGTTCCATTTGAGGAATAGAACGGGAACTGAAGAGGGGGGAAGGAAAACCTTTCCATGACAGTCCACAGCTGTTTTCAGAGCTGCCTGTGAAGTCCACAGTTCAGTCTTATGGAGGCCCCCAGAAGCCCCCAGAGGCTGGAGCCTCAGCACCTGATGGGCATCATCACACTCTTAACATCCTTCTGCCGTTATTTGTGGGCTGGAAAGAATTACAAAAATTCCATTACACATTTTCACAATGAATTAATTAACTCAGAAATGCAATTAAAAGTCACACGTTGATGAGAGTGTTTCACGCGATAAATTATTAAATAACACGCTGCACCATCATCCTCCTACCACTTCCTGTCGTCTTCTCTATTCCACCAGTAGTAACAGACAGTTTTTGATCACATGACTCAAATGATGCATCAGTTTTGTGAAATACATTAAAACTACCTCATCCTAAAACCTTTTATTGACAGGCGCGAGTTTTCTCGAAATTGGTGTATTTTCATTGAGCAAACTTATTTTTGTGAAATTTGCACAATTATATGGTCAGTGGAAATGCAGTTATTGTGCTGTAGTTCTAGCATCGCGTTAATGAGAAAATCAATGAAGAAGAATGCCTGAACCCAGGATATGAAATCAGCTGCAAAGGTTAGAGACTCACTGGTTATAATTTCTTTGACCTACCAATTCTGATTTTAGGCAATTCCAAATATTGTTTAGCCTACTCTGACATTATTGTTAAACACTGATACTGGAAATATCTGACATTCACTTTGCTTTTATCAGTAACAGCATCCACACAGAAGAGTGTTGTGGCACTTAGTATGGCATGTTGTTTGAAATTGGAGAGAGATCAGATTTTGGCTCTAGTTGCCGCTGACTGTTCAGGGTTGCTCAAGCAGAAAATGGTCTGATTCCGGTCAGTAGCTGATTTCTAATTCATTTACGTCTCATCGTGTCAAAAATGAGATGCAGCTTAGATGATAAGGTGTGGAGCTAAAGCATGTATATATGTACATCCTTCAGTATGTATGTATATACATGAACACATGTCTGTATGTACACATACAGCCATGTGTCTGTACTTGCATACATACAGTTGTCACTGTATGATATAATCTATAGGATCCTTACCAGAGGTGTAAATTGATGGTCTCACAAATCAACTCTTCCAATGTTGACTAGAAAAACATTGAATGAACAGTTTGGAGAATTTGGCAGTTTTAAGGTTGAGTCATAAAGTGAGGGGAAAAAAACCAGTCGGAATGAATTCTAATGTCCAAACCCAGGCTGTTGGGTTTTTTTCTTTCCACCTTCAGCGGCCATGCCCAGATTCAGTCACTAAGCAGCAGCTCTGTGAGGCCAACGTCAACAACACTGAGCTCAGGGGAACTGAGACGGATCAGGGATTAATATGTCCTAGAACAGGAAGTCACTGTTTTTCTATCCTACGATCACAACAATTTTTTACTTCCACATATTCCAAACTGTAAATAACTTTATAAATAAGAGCGTAGAAGCTCTGCAACGAGGCTTCTTGCATGTCTGTGCTGAGTATTTAGTTTGAACTTCAGAGATGTGAGCAGCTCCAGTGGGATCAGAGCTCAGCTCTGGGTGCCATTGTTAGTCAGAATGGGCTTGGTATGCTGCTTGGTTGTTGTTGTTGTAGTTGGCATCACCCAAGCTCATAGGAAGAGTTTATGATCTCCTCTGGCTTTATGGGTCTGCAGTTTATAAACCTGCAGAATATAGAGCTATTTATAGTTTTGGCTAACAGTTTCCTTATCCAACGCGGTGCTTGAACGTTTTGTGCACCCAGAGGCTGGCAGTTTGGTCCTGGTTTTTTCTAGGTTTGTTTATGTAACAATCACAGCATCTGTTAGTGAGATTTTATGTGATAGACTGTAAATCCATACTTTATAGAACAACAGTCCATTGCTAAAGCTGCAAGACTAGAAGAATGTCTGTTCTCTCACTCCCTCTCTCTATCTCTTACTCTATCCATCTAGATCTATCAATCTATCACACCATTTCTCTCTTTATCTAAATTGTACATTTTTTTAAAATTAAGGTTGGGGGTCACACAAGATCCTTCAAGGGCCTCAAATGGCCCTTATTGGCTGTTTCTCTGAATATAAATGCCTGCCACACCTTTCAGGTTTTCATTCAAAGGACACTTTGTATCCTGCGATTTGCACTGCTTTGTCTATCACACAGAATCCCAACGATACATAGCAGTCTGAATGTAACAAACTGTTGAATCCTTTTGAATTCTCTGTAACTTTCCACTGCGCCATTTGGTTGAAACCTTTGGAGGTAAGGAAATAACCAGCTCCAGCTTTTGGCTGCGTTGTTGTGTTTCTGGTGAGTAATGTCAGCGACAGTCCGAGCGTTCTGTGATTCAGACTCTGAGGACAAAGCCGAGGTAAACACAGTTTTGGTGCCTGCCAGCTATGCATCGCTGTTACAATCCAAACCTGCCTGCTGCCACCTGCAGCCGCTGAAGGAAGGAAGTCCTCAGCTACAGAGTATCAGCTCCTCCGTTCTGATCATGAACTCTGTTTGGCTCTGCTGGAGGGGCAGAGCTTGTTTCGGCCCGTCGACTTTTACCAACCCACATTTTTACAGCTGCTTCTCTCTCACAGAGGCCCATAAAGTAACACAAAGGTAGACGTGTAGCGTTGCTTTAGCAGCCCTTTAAACAGGGACACGTCTTCCACAGATAAGGGACATAAAGTTGCTGTTTAAAAGAATATTTAAAAGTTTAATTGGACTATTTGTTTTGGTGTGGTTTAACATGACGAGGTTTTGTTATCACTGTGGTTTTCTGATAACAAAGTTCCTTTTAACAACTGAAGGAAAGATTGATGGTCTATAGAGGCTTAATAAAAGCTTAATGTGTGTGTGGGGAGTGCTGTTGTAAGGCTGATCTTGCTAATAACTGATTTCATCCAGTTGGTCTAATGTGAGGTTTGAACTATTGCCAGCTTGTAACTGACGACCAATTAATGCTGCTGTGACTTTGTGATGTATATTCATGTGAAACAAGGAAACCTGTCATTGATCAGGATGCTTTGCTGAAGTTGATCCCTCACTGATCCACTTCTGTAGGACCTAATTAGTCCCTCACAGCTGGTCCTTTGTCCCATATTTCTTCACAACCTTGGTTCAGATCATTGATGTTTCCAGCAATAGCTTCTTGATGTGGTAGAGGTCTGGATGTTGGTTCTTTTCAACTCCACGATTGTTTCTTCAACTATATTAACGTTGCTCCCATTATTTGCATTTCCCAATTTTCTATTCCGCTTTGCACAGAAATGCGCCTCAGCTGGTGCCTCCTATCTTTTAGATGGTGCGTTGGTAGCATCAGATAATTAATTGCCACCGAAAAGTTTTGAGTCATTCCTTTCGTTTGTTTCTCTGATACTTTGCAGTTATCGATACATTTTAAAAATGATTAAATGCAATTAGTGTGCATTTTACTGATGCAGATCACACTATTTTATGTGTTCGATGTTCTAAACAAGTTCATTACAAATTTCTTTTAAGAGCAGGTTTTGTGTTTGTGGAGCTCAGATTGCTGTGTCATGTCGTCTCAGCCATACCTCGACTTTCATAATGAAAAAGCAATAAATGGATCTTATTGGCACTTTTATTTTATCACAATAATTCCACAGAATATGCTGCTAAAACTTTAAGACCACAATGCCCACCATTATTATGTGAAGGATCGACTCAGTGACTGTGAGATTCCTGATCATTATCCCACCTCCACCGTGCTTCCTCAGCCTTAACCTTCCTGCTGGATTCTTTCAAGAAAGAGGTTTTCATCTGACAGTTATGGGCTTGAAGTTTTATCACGATATCTTGTGATACTATTATAATAGTGACAATAAGAACTATTCATTGCTTCTTCTTTAGATAACTATGGCTGTGACATCATGGCAGACACAAATGCTGCTCTTCAGAAACATGCCCCTTTATTGTCAGGACCCCAGTCCAATACAGAAGTGAGATTAGTATCACTAACAACAGACAACCCCTAACCCATCTAACCCTGTTTTCGAATGTATTAATAATTACTTCCATTGAAAAAACAGTGGAACAAATAGTAAAAATAACAATACCCATAATATGGACAGTTTGGTGATTAAATGTCAATATTTGGAAGTTATCGTGACGGCAAATGAAAAATCTGAGAAGTGTACCACGATAAATACGATAAATTCTCACCTTGTTTTCTGATTTTTATGTGATCTCCTGTATTCACTGTGCTAACTTAGGCCTGCAGTGCATGCTGGGAAACATTTCATAGATTGACAATGATTGGCTCCAAGTTGTTGGAACATTGCAACGCAAAACACTTTACTAGATCTGATTGGAGCAGTAAGGACAGACATAGTCTGGTTCCTGATATATAAATAATATATGGGTGTATTTATGTTGACTCGTTTTATTTTATTTTTTTAAAGACCAACTAGAGCTGGCTGTTGGTCATCATCATCTGTATGTTGGTTTCCCACAGGAAGTCTAAGACTTCATGCAGGAAGTCTCTGTTCCCTAAGTGAAGGTTTCACTTCTCCAAGTTTTTTTTTTTCACTGTCAGTTTCAGTCGTTGGCACTTTTATGTGACAGTGATCCTCCTATATGGCTCCGATACAGATTCAGCAATCAGTTTTTCAAATCGATTATTTGTTTTTAGGTGATTTCTGAATATCTCTGGCTTATGTGCAGTTCTAATCTTCTATTAATTTTAAGATCATTTCCAGAACAGAAATAGACCAGAGTTAAAGTTTCTAGACATCCATCCATCCATTTCCAGTGGGGTCAGGAGGGGTGCTGGTGCCTATCTCCAGCTAACGTCCCAGGCGAGAGGCGGGTTACACCCTGGACAGATTCATTTTTCTTCTCTGTTTATTCAATAAAATTGTCAATAAATTTAAATTGATTTGAAAATGTGATTAAATGCAGTTACAGCGACTCTGACTGTATGGCAGAGTAGTCGTCTTGCGATCGGAAGGTTGTAGGTTCGATTCCAGCTTCCTCCTGCCACATGTCGATGTGCCTCTGGGCAAGGCACTTAACCCCCAAATTGCCTACCGGTCTGCGTATCGGTGTATAAATGTGCGTGCGTTTGTGAGTGCGAATGGGTGAATGTGACTCTAGCGTAAAGCGCTTTGAGTGGTCAAAATGACTGGAAAAGCGCAATATAAGTTCAGTCCATTTACCATTTTACCATTTGCTATGTGCAGTTTAGTGATAGAAATCATACTTCTTCATAAGACTGTTGTCTTAAAGATGCACATTATAAGTGTTTTTCAAATTACCCCTCCTTTGAGTGTGAGGGGTTATGACTGCTGTGCCATGAAGTCACAGCGACACAATTAAACAAAACAAGTAATAAATAGTTCCTATTATTATTTTATTATTCTCACATTATTACCACAAAATATTGTGATAAAACTTGAAGTCTCTATCACTCAGTCAGTCTTGAAAGCCAAAGGTCAAGTCAGTGAAGCTGAACTGGTTAATACGTTAGAATAAATAAAATATAATATAAATATGTTGACCTTGAAATTAGACTTGAAGTCTCCTTCCTGTCTTTTCTTTTTTTAAATCCGTGCATGTCGGCGCCAGAGTGCGGGTAGGCCGCGTGTCTCTGTCCTGTCAGAGCAGAATATTTTCTATCCGTTTGTCCCTGAAGGAAGATCAGTGATCATTCCTCCTTAATGAGACAAAATCAGAGCCACATTATGTCAACTTGGTGGGGTGTTTTTCTTAAGTCCTGTCTGCGAGTGGTTTATGGAAAAAGCGCCTGTTTTTCAGCTGCACTCTGGCTGTCATCTGTCAGGCCGGCGATGTCCCTCGCCTCCTCTCACTGCCATGCCAGCATCTCGTTCTACCTCCAGTCTTCTGGTGCTTAGTTGAAACATTTCTGTGTGACTTGGCCTAAAATGTGTAGGAATCTCTCCCAGTCCCCGGAGGGTTGTGCCAAATGTTTTTCTCTATGACCCTTCAACATTTCAAAACGTCCTCTTTTGGAGAGGAAATGGTCTTCATTCCACACTGCAGTCTGGAAGCCGGGATGGGAGCAGCTTTAACAGAACTTTCTTTGCGTGTTTTTTCCATTTCGAAGTGAGACGAAGATTTAGAGGTTGGTCTAAGCTCTTGTCTGAGCTGTAATCTCCTCCCTCAGCTCGCTGTATAATTTAGTGTTTTATGGAGATATTGTTGTTCTGTCAGGCTGTCATTTCAGGGGCTCCTGCCACAGTATGGAGCTGTCTGTCAGCGTCTGGGAGGGGCAGCCGGGTACGTTTGTTTAGTTCGTCTGCTCTGAAATTAATGTGCATAGCTCTCTGTCATTTGACATTTTTGCTTTGTTTAAATAAAGTCAGACAGAAAGAAACACACCACACATCCTGTATGAGCCCATTAATCTCCTAAATGCTGCTCATGATGTGGGAAGTCTAAGTACATTTTAGAAAACGTCGGCTTTTGTTTGTTGGTAGGACCAGAATATGTGCAGTGAATGAAACAAACACATAGTGAGTATGTGGAGGCATCACTGAACTGAAAAGTGACACCTGAACTCTGACCCCAGACCCTCCGAGGAGTTGAAAAGGAGGCTTAAAGGATGCAGAGCTGGACCAATCAGGAGGAAAGAGGAAGTTCAAACCATCTCTTCCATCAAACACAGGATCGTATCCCCTACTCCAGCGTCTCTCTGCTCGGCTCAGAGATTTAAAGCAGCAGTTTGTAACTTTTTATATAAATGTTTTGTTTTACGTATTTGTTTAAACCTTTACTATATTGTGACAGTACATTGTGAGACAAATAATATGTGACGAGATTGATCTCCTCTTCCATGAGCCACTATTATCATCTGAAACCAACCAATCAGAACCAGGAGGAGGGGCTTAGTGCTGTCAATCAGTCTCGCGCTGCTGAATGTGTTAATGGAGGAGAAGCAACTTACCGTTGCAGGAAAACCATTTATCCACAGCCATCGGTGGCTGTGCTAACTAGCCTTTCCAAGAGAAATGGCCTCCATCATTCAGTCCATGTGAAACATATTTTAGATGGTAAGCACCTCTCTTTGTCTCTGCTCTGTGTTAACCTAACCACATTGGTTCTGTGTGAGTATGTGTGTTTTGCCACACAAGTTGTTTTCACTTCTGCTGCTGTGTGTTATCTGAGTATCTGCTGAGGCCTCACAGCTGATGGCCTTCAGGATGACCGTTGAAGCGCCATCGCCTATCAGTCTGTGTCAAAGTTCAGTCTGGCACGCGGCGGCAGCTGGCTGCTGTGTTGGCCTTCTACACTGTGTTGCAAATTATTATGCAAGTTGGATTTAAGAGTCATAAAGATTACATTATATATATTTATAGATATATATTTATAGATGTGTGTCAGGGCTCTTTGAATCACTATAATTAATTTCAGAGAGCTGGTTGATTAGTGTGTCTGGTGAGCTCAATTAAAGGAAATCTACTTAAGAAGGATGTTCAGATTGAAGGTGTGTTGATGGTCTTCTCTAAAATAACTAGTAATTCTTTCACATTCTTTCATTTGTAGCTCTGTATGTTTAGAAAGTGCTGTTACGTTACACAGTATTGAAGCCTACTTGACAAGCTAGCTTTAACTTGCTAACAAGCAAAATGAACAACGCTTTTGTCAGTGGACCAGAGGTTTTAGTGGTTTTAGAGGTATCAAGTTCCTAAATATTGTCTTGTGAAGCATCAATCCAAATTAGCAGAAAGTTTTCCTCAGATATTTAAAATTATCAGCAGTAATTATTTGATTAAATAAAAAGCCATAACAGAAAATGTTCTGTAAGAAGTGACTATTTACTGGCTGGTTAAAGCTGGAGGATAGAACTTTTATTAAAAGTATTGCTATGTTGTGATGGATAATTTGTGAAAAAATCAAGCTTATCATGAACCGATATTCTGTCTGATCTGGTCTCATTGGCTGCTTTTACTTTGACTTAACAGAAACAGTTTCCTATCATTCCAATGTGGATGAAATTTTCTTCATCCACATTGAAAATATTAATTTCATGAATATTTCCTGTCTTCTGGGAATGAATAAGCAACCTCAGCGAACTTCGACACGAAGCAGAGATGTGCAGAAATATGACATTTTTTGACAGATAGATGGCTAGAAATGGACCTCTGGTCTTTATTTTCTGCCTTATTCCAACAGTTTTACTCCAACATGCAGAATGTTCCACAGGAAAGCCTACCCAAAGATGGACCGCTTCCCTCTTCGCTCTCCCTGTTCGCTCTGTAACGTTTTGAGTCACCCTGGCGAACGCTACAACACCACAAGCATTTCAAAAATCCTCTGCAGCTTTTCCTAAGAGCAGGACAGAGGGCCAAGATTCTGAGTGGAACTGGAGAAGTTGGAGGTTACTGCCTTCAGTTTTCTTTCTGCACACACACACACACAGTGATTAGAGCTCCCCTGCAGGAAGTGTGAGCTCTTCTCATCTGCAGTGGGAACCAACATCCAGACGCTGTGCTTAGCTGCCACATCACACCAGACGCTGTGCATTCCTGATGAGGGTTACTCAGTTCAGCACGATGACCTAAAACTTTGTAGACCAGATAGACATTTTTGCACATCCACTCTTCATCCTGTTGGTGCATATGTTTTCTTCAGTAGTGCACAAGTTTGACATGTTGGATATGAACTTTGGGAACCCGTTTTTGTGCAACTAAAGTGACTTAACAGCTCATTTCCCTTTTTACATAAGCTCCAAATAGTTGCATAAGCCTGTGTAAGTGCGCTTTTGAAACCCATGCTGCGTCTTGGCAACAAATATGCATTCCCAGGCTGCAGCAAGAAAACATGAACTGGATTCTAGTCCCATAACTAAGTTTTTACACTGGCATTGTGACTTACTATGCAGGCTGTTAGTCAGTCCTTGGCTACCTAATAACTCAGCAGGAGGGATGCCAGCTACATACTAAGAAAGGATTACTGCTGTCTTTGGTGTTGGAGCTCTTCTGTAGCCCTACAGCCCAGGAGAGTTTCTATCATGCAGGTGTGCCGCTTTCTAATGCTGCTTCCTTTCAGCTGCAGTTTACAGCAAAACATCAGAAGGACATTAAACCACGCAGAGGGTACAAAGGCAATTTTGTAAGGTTTTGAACTCTTCAACGTAGGGATGGGCAAAAACCAATACAAATTTAATTAAAAAGATCTTCAAAAAAATATAATAATTATTTAATTAAAAAGATGAAACATTTGCAAAATCTGAACTGTTTTTCATTGATTTACTCCTTCAGTTTTCATAGTTGAGTGATGTCAGCTCACCCAAACCTAACATTGGAAAAACATCAAATCCTACATAGTAATTTTGGTGAAGCTTCTAGTCAAATATATTGGAAACTTTTCATCAAGATATGGGAGTTTAAGTCAATAATTCCTTAATATTGATTTAAAAGAGTAATATTTCCTTTGGCAGATTATTTCACTTTTAATGTGGAATAAACTGCCAATGGAACAAGTATATTTTCATCAATATTGAGAAATTATTGCAGCTCCTATATTTCAGCAAGCTTCTATATCTTGCTGAAACATTACTTATAACATTTTAGTTATAAGTAACTACTTTCAGTAGTTTTCTTATTTCAAATGCATCAATTTATTTGTGCTAGAAACTAGACAAAAAAATACTTGGTAAGTTTTATGGTGGAAATTTACTCTGTTTTCTTTATCTACAATGGGCCTAATACGCTGCCATACAAGCTGTTGTGATTCATTGAATGCAAAAAAATATTTTGTGACATTTAACAAAGTTGATATGTCTGAAAAACCACGAAATCTATCAAAAATGTAAATTTTAATTTTTTTAATTGCCTTATTTTCATTAATAAAATTAGCATTTGCCTCCATGCCAAATGGCAGCCATGCTGCTTAATGATTGAACGGCCTAACAGAATGATGGTGAATAGTATTTGTAGAACATCTCAGTGTTAATTAACTCTTAACAGAAGAGCTGGAAACGGAGCCTGTGGTCTGTGAAAGCGGCTGGATGCCGATCACCTCCCCCACATGACTAATAAGCACTGCAATGTTTATGGACTGCAGGGCTGCTAGCAGCTAGCCTCGACTTGTCCATGTGAAAGCAGCTGAATTTGCACTTCTTTCATCCTCTTCGCACTTAGAGGCGTAAAACCTCATCAACCTTCTGAGTGCACAAACAGTCATTTAAGGACACATTCCCAGCACTGGTGCCATTAGTCAGCCACATGCCGCACATCGTGGCGGCATCTGAGCAAAGACTGGGAGTGGTGCTGCAGACTGCCAACTTTGAAAATAACACAATAATGGGCCCACACTCAGTTTTTCCTCCTGAAATGTGCACAGCTTTAAAGTTTTGATGGAAAACTAAAGTTACGGCATGTCTGAGATTCCAGACAAAGTGTTGCTTAATGCTGACCACTCAGCTGATGATCAGACACAACACTTCCTCCTGACACCCAGGAGTCCCTGACCTCTTTGAGAAGACGTTTGTTTTTCCTCCTCGCTGCCCTGCGGCTCTGCTCAGTGACTAAATGTTCTCAACTTGTAGGAAGATTCTCGGACAGAAGCAGCAGCCACTCCTAAACTGCGATTTTGTTCACAAGTGATCCACATCCTCCATAGGCGGCACTCCTCTGTTGGGTCATCGTTTCATGTCCAGTGTATTTCTAAGTTCGGGATGTGGAACTTTGGGAAAAGGTGTGTTTAATCTATATCCTTATCCAGCATGTAAGATTCTTGTGTGACACTGAAGAACTCAGAATGTGACTAATAGAGACTGAAGGAAATCTGTTTACACCAGAATGAGAATAAGAAATTCTTGAAGAGTCAGTATCATAAAAAATGTACCTTTTTTGTTTTAGGTACATTAGAACATTAGAACATCATGTTCTAATGTTGCTCCCTTATCAAAAACAATCCTGGAGTGTTGCCTCGATTCTTTCATGCATGTTTGAGAAATCCTTCAGTCTCCTTTACATGGAACATGCACCGTTGGAACAAGTTTGAAAGAGATCATCAGGCGCCGTGTCTTGGTGAATAAAAGCCCATCTGTAGTTGGTGTTTAATGGAAAAATAACAGGGTGTTGCCCTTTACCCCCATATCCAACAACCAACCACCACAGGCCTCCAAATGGACATCAGCACTGGGAGACATGTTGAAGTAAAATTTCTCCAATGAGATAAAACAAATAAACAAGCAAAAAAAAAGACTGCAACCTTGTTTAGCTGCAGACATTATATTATGTCTTTTAGTTAGCTGGAACAAAAGCTGCTTTAGCTTTCTCCTGATTGTTTATCAATGCCATCAGCTGACTGTATTTGCCATGTCATATAAAATACTGTTGTTGGTTTTATAAATCACTGAACTGCTTAACACCACAATACATTAAAGATGTCAGCCTTCTAGACCTCTCAGGTCTTCTGGTTCTGGTCTGCTCTGCAGCCCCAGAACCAAATGAGGAGAATCAGCGTTCAGCATCTATGCACCACAAATTTGGAACGAACTTCCAGAAAACTGCAAAACAGCTGAAACACTGACTTCCTTTAAATCTCGACTAAAAACGCACCTGTTTAGAGTTGGATTTGAAGTGTAATCAATTACCAATTTAATGATGGAAATTGACTTAATGTCATGTTTTGATTGTTGATTCTATGTTGCATAACTTTGTGTTTTTGTGTTTGTTATGATGTAAAGCACTTGGCCTTGCTGCTAAAATGTGCTATACAAATAAAATTTCATTTGATTTAAAGTAAGCCTTTTGATTCCATCGTAATGGAAAATAAGTTTAAATAATTTTAAACTGACAACAAAGCACGTTTTGCACAACTATTAGGTGTTTGTTGAAAGGTCTCCAGTTTCTGTGGAAAGCATGGTGGTTGTGCTCCCTTAACGCTTCCGTCTCTCACTCTCCTGCTGCTTCCGTGTCGTTCCAGGTCATGGAGAATGCCACTGTGGGGAATGCAAATGCCACGCCGGCTTCGTGGGCGACAACTGTAACTGCTCCACAGAGACGTCGCTCTGCTTCTCAGACGACGGGAAGATGTGCAGCGGGCGAGGGAGCTGCGTGTGCGGCCGCTGTCGGTGCACCGAGCCCGGGGCGTTCGGAGAGACCTGCGAGAAATGCCCCACCTGCCCCGATGCCTGCGGCACCAAAAGGTGGAGCTCACACACACACAGAAACAAAATACACACTCAGTATACCGCTATGATGTCAGGGACTAGTTTGGTCAACAGGCAACAGGAGTGAAATATTGATGGCAAAGCATCTATCTGAAATAATTAACCCTGTAGACGGCACAGGCAGGGTCTTTCACAGTTTTTACACTGAATAACTGCCAGTTACTGAAAGTTGAAATAATTTTGAGCAAAAGAACTCGCTCATCATCACACATCTTCCCCAGAGAAGGTTTAGCAAATATACATAATTTAGATAAATTAGAATTATAATTTTTAAAATTTCAAAGAGGAAAATTGGAAAAAAATAAATAAATAAATCAAAAATTAACTGGCCTAAAACAATTTGGTCTGATTTAACTTCAGAGAGAAGAAAAGTGTTCTTTTTACTCAGAGAACATAAACTTTTGGTTTTAACTGAATGTTCATTTCACATGCATTTGGTCATTAATATTTGGCCAAAATGATCCATTAGTGAAATGTTAAAAACATTTGTCTATTCTTTTAGAATAATTTTAGATTTTAGAAATATTTTCTGGATTAGCAGTAAATTTGGGCTCATTATTGCAATGAGTGTTTTTATCTGTGAACTTTGACCTCCCTCCTTCTCTGATCCAGGGAGTGTATTGAGTGTCGGCTTTTCAACTCGGGGAGACTCGCAGACAATGAGACCTGCCAGCGCTTGTGCAAGGATAAAATCATAACTGTGGAGAGCCTTGGTGGGTAAATGCACACGCACACACACGCCTGCACACACACATTCTTGTACTTCTATCAAACTTTGTATTGACTTCCATTCATTTTAGTACCTGCATTTATGCCTATCCCAGACATTTCCCCTAACCTTGCTAGTATATTCATAACCTTAACCAATACCTTTGAACCTAACTAGTAGAACACATTCCAACTAGAAAAAAAGAGAGAACCAGGAAAATGTCTTCATGCTCCACAAATGACCTGCCTTTGTTGGTGAAGGAAAATGGTTATTATAGACCTCTATATGCACAGTTTACAAGTACACACACATGCACATGCCCACACACACACATACACCATCTAGAGCTATGGAGAAACAGTTTTTGTTTTTGCATCTATCGTGGGTCAGTGCAAATTTATGGCTGCCTGGTTGGATGACGTTCGT
Organism: Poeciliopsis paucimaculata; assembly: GCA_903067055.1. NCBI lineage: Eukaryota > Metazoa > Chordata > Actinopteri > Cyprinodontiformes > Poeciliidae > Poeciliopsis > Poeciliopsis paucimaculata. The sequence continues at coordinate 16,960 of CAEGAD010083196.1, read as the reverse complement.
ATTTGCCTCTGGCTCTGCTGTTGCCAACCTGTACACTGCTACATTCACTTTGCGCTTAAAGGCTTGGCACTGAGACTGCAGAGAGTGTGAGAAGATCAAAGCTGCTGCCAAGAGCCACAAACACACCCCAGAAATGGCTACAGCTCCCCAGAAAACAGTCTCTGCCGCTGCTACTAGCACTGATCTAAGAGCAACATTTAGTGAGACACAATTTCTGAAGTTGAATGTTTGTTAGATTTTAAACACAGTGGTCAATCACCAGTCCGACATACTAAAGATGTTACCATGGAGAGGAATACAGTTGAGAAGGAAGAGAAAAGAAGTAGAGCATGAAACCAAACCGGAAAGAGAACACTATCGCTAAAATGAACATCTGACAGGTTGCTTTGGTTTGCTGACCGTCACTGAGAGGAAACTGACCAGAAAATTCCAAACAATCTGTAAGTGTGTTAAACTACACCTTTCTCAAACAAATGAGTGAGAAGGTAAGATAAGGTAGAAATCCCTGATAAGCAAATCAAGCACTGTTCCTGTGACTTTGAACTCTTGAAAGACACAGTTTACTGCTTAATGTGAGGCTCAGTGATGGCAACATGTTTTTCATTCTCAGGGATCATTTATGAGGTCAGTTGGCTGTCCATGCACGCTCACTTCTAAAGCAAAGAACATATAACTGTGCCTGTTGCTACAACTCCACTCATTTAGTTTAATATGTTCAGCAGTTAGGGGAAATCTAACTGATATTGTTGTCCAAGTAGCAGCTTATTCCACTTAAGGGTAAGCTTAAGGGCACTATCGTCCCTCTGCCATGCACTCCCCCAGAATGCATCTTGATCAGGTGTCCTGATGTCAGCCGATTCCTTTTCAATGCAGCAGAGTTTCTAGTTCCTGTTGGATGATGGAGCTCCTCACTCTTTCCCTAAGGCTGTTAATTCTGACCAACTGCATCTGGGATCTGGGGTTTTTCAGGTGAGGGTTGGGAGGCAGACTGTATTCACCACAACAGGCCAAAACAACGCCCAGACCCCAGCAAACAATGCTCCAGTTCATCGACGCATTTCTCACTCTTGAAGATTTTTGCCCAGTCACGGTTTGTCCTTGCTGCTCCAAAACCAATATGGTGACAACTAAATGCTGATTGTTGGGATCTAAAGCCGGTGGGTGACATCATTGCGGCTGCTTCCATCGTTTACCGTCTGAGGTTTCTTCCTAATTTCCAGCAGACTTTTAGTGGTTCAGCCTCTAAGTTTAGCTATCATGTCTCCTCATCGTTGGTCTTTTATTAAGATATTTTTATCCCCAACATCTATGTAGCTGTGCTGTGAGCTCATAGATTCATACAATAATAACATGATCACAATGAATAAAATCAGAACTGACTGAAATCTGAGACTAGAGCAACTCAATTCTCAAACATCCTGGTGACCACCCGGTGTTTCCTGGTTTCTAAAAATGGAAAATAAAAGATTCACATCTGCAAAGGTTTTCATAGCCTTTGCTAAGTACCTTGTTGAAGAACATTTGGCAGTGATTATTAGGTTGTTGTGTATTTGATCGGGGGCAAGTGTTTAGTATGCTTAATGCCAAGCACTGTGACATTTATAGCCTGGGCTAATTTGCAGTGCGTGTCACCAGATGGACTTTTAACCACACAGATGTATGACAATCAACAGCAGAGTAAGAAGTCATACATTACATCATCCTAAAACTTCACGGTAAAACAATAAAACAAGAGAGCAGAATGTGAGCAAAACCACCCGGAAATTATCGTGGCTGGCTGTAACTATGGCTACAAACCTGCTTCCTTTTAAGATGCTCTTTCTTCCTCAGTTTAGAAATGTGCCAGTCAGAAATCGGTTTCCTGTCCTCATGTGAGGAACTCCACATGTTGATGGCTTTCACAGACTCAATACTTCTTCAGTATGCTTCTAGAAGCCTGTCACAGCCTTTGCTTAGGCCTTTTCTCTCCTCCCAAGCTTAGTCATATGAACAGCACCAAAAGCCATTTGTAGCTCTTCCCAAAGATAATATGTTCCATTTAAGGCCAGGTTTTGGCTAGGCCACTCAGGGATATTCACTGAAGCTTGTGTGTTCTCTCATTTGCTTAGTCTGAGATTCACATCATTCTTAAAGAAACTTTATACATCTGGTTTCAGACATTTTACCCACTATGAAGACTGGTTGTGCACTTTCTGCTACAAAGATGCATCCCCACAGCATGATGAGCCACCACCATGCTTTACAATGAGGGATGTTGTTCACCAGGTGACTTGTTCCTGTTTCCTCTCCAGGCATGATGCTTGGAGTTCAGTTCATAATGTTCTATTTTGGTTTCACCAGAAAACTTTTCACACCAAACTTTTCTGAAAACTATTCTTCTTCTGCTCTGTGTCCAAGATGCTACAGGAAAGTTTAGCCATGTTAGCATGAAGCTAGAACTGGTGGAGTGTGTTAGCTAAAATCAACCGTCCGGTTCCTTCTCTTAACTTGAAAAGGGAAAAGTTGGATTCCTGGTCATCTTCTGACCAAGGCCCATCTGACTCTAAACTTCTTCCATTTGCTAATAATGAAGATCACACTCACCTTCAGGACTTTCAATGCTTCCTTTTTGCATCCTGGTCTCAGATGGCTACAGAGGGTTCTTTTCACTTCATTGTTTGGTTGGGTTAGTGGATCTACATTTCTGGCTTTCTGACTTCCAATTGGAACACTGTGAATTTGGTGGAGATCCAAGTAAAGAAAAAACAAAAGTTAATCACTTTTTTTTCTAACTTTGAAATATTCCTCTGACCCAGTAATAATTCTCTGTCTTCAGAAGCTGTCAATACTTACAACTCTACAATAGTTGGAAATCAATTTTAAACATACCACAGATATTGTGTGAGTGTTGCTCAGAGGTAAGAACAAACCTTTGCCAGTGCTGCTTCAGGAGGATAAAGTGGTCTGTGGTGTGTAATCAAGAGGAAGGGTCACTAACCCGAAACAAGCCTTAGAGAAAGAAGATCCAAACAAACCCAGTGACCCGGTCATCTGGGAAAGCTGAGAAGTCCTCAGGAATTCTTTTCAGTTCCCTTTTGTTAAAGTGAGACGGTTTTGGTCATGACCAACTAGAGCTGACTGATGAAGCCGTGTGAGTAAAATGTTGAGGTGCACTGGTTAGGATTGTACCCACCGATACCACTCTCACTCTGGGTTCAGACTCTGGCCTACTCTGATTTTCACATCCACACTTTTGCTTAAGTATTCATTTAAACCAACAATTAAAACAGCAAAACATCCACAATAAAGGCTAAAAAGTCATTTTTTAGGGTGTAACAAGATCTTGTGATATTAAAATGCTGCAGTATTTCTTGTCTCACAAAGCTCCATCAGCTTAAGCTGTTATTATAAACCCCGGATTAGAAGGAGAGTGCTTTACAACTTGCACTCCGTGTCTAATGAAATAAAGTAAGTAGCTCTGGACTTGTCCTGCTCTTTCACAGTCGACAGGCTGGCTAGCGAAACACAGTTACATAAACACCAAAGGAGCCTTCACAAGTGTTTAGAAAGTGTTTATTTGCAGCCGCTTTGGTTACTCATTATAAAAAACATATTGTGACACAGAGACAGAAGAAATGTGATTTTTAAGCACGGTGAGAACAACATAGTCAGCTAGCTGTTAGCCACTAACGTCGCTAAATTGGCGATTTAACTTTCAGTTTGAGGAATCTGGTGAAACATACAAACATATTAAACTGATTAAACTTGAAAATGGACACTGCAGAAAATATTTCCTAGTCAATCTGGTTAAAGATTCTGTATAATATGGTTTGGAATTTATTAAACTTTTACCATTTTTATTTCTAATTTGGAAAAAATAGTTAAAACCTCACCTGGTCTGACTCTCATGAACCCAAACTTCTCATGAACTGATTGTATTTTTACACCTTAAGTAGTTTGGAATCCAACAGAACATTAGTTTACAAGCTTCTTTCCATTTTTACACCAACGTTTATGCTGTAAAACTTTCTTTTAAGATTTTCAGCAACTCTCCAATCATTCTTCAGAGCTGATCAGTTGAGTCTCTGCTCAGCTGATTGATCTGTCACTGTTTAGTTAGTTTATTACACTTGAGCATTAAATTATATATTCAGGATAAAATATTTCTTTGCCCTATTTGTGATGGGGATCTCAGAAGAGTGAAGTAAGTCTTCAGTCATGGTTGTTTTATTTTGGGAAGGCCTGATGAAGAGTTACCACACATAACCAGAGAATATTTTCCTGTTATTATAATTCCATATGAGTCTCTTTAGTTGCTCCGTTGATGTGGCTCAGGCTAAAATGAAATGTTTTCTGCAGACGTCAGCCTTTCCCAGGCCTTAAATATCTCCAGCTTTTATCTGATGTGAGATCTCCCCTTTATATTCTTGTATCCACTTATTAGCATTAACCAGTGTTTTCAGCTTTGATGATCAGAATGTACAGGTATCCTGGTATAATGGGCTTACTGGTAAAGCTGTAGTCATCTAATGAACAAAGTCTATTATTTGCTAAAAACCAGTAGTCAGATCTCAGTTAGATCAGTCTGCATTCAAAGACATCACTACTTTCATCCAGACCCAAAGAAACCAATCCAAATTAGCAATGCAGACTCTACCAAGCAGCCTTTGATAAACTCCCCATCAGAGAGTAACTTACCATGTCTTGCACTTTTGTGGGATATTACAAATCTGTTCCTAACTGGTGAAAAGTGGAGCTTTGTGAAACATCCTTGTAGCTTTCTCAGTTTACCTAGCAAGTCCTGTTACACTTGTGTCGGCTCTGAATCAGTCAAATTCTTGCACATTTACTCTGTGGCAGTTCAAATTGTAATCCTTAAACACCGCTGTAAGTTCTCCACACAGAAAGCCCACAGCTTTGCCATCAGTTTCAGCAAAGAACTATTTAGAAGCCTATACTTAAGTAAAAACTCTGTGGCAGTTTGTCTTTTCTTAAAGGGACAAATCTGCTTCTTTTTTTTTATTTTACATCCCATTATAATGTTATTCCCTCATCAAAAGTGTTGCCTTGATTAAGAAATCCTTCAATCTCCATGGCAATCATTCAACCGTACAAAATCCCCGAATGAACCAATCTCCACCTTGGAGATGCAGCTTTAGAGCTTCTGCCTCACAAAGAACACCTCCTCTGGTTTAGAAGATGGATTGAAGACTCTCGGTTGTTCAAAGCTTGGCCTATCTATTACATCATGAACAAAGGTGTCAGGTGTCAAACTGCAGACCCTCTCATTGGGTTAAAAGGTTTCATCCATTCACACTCAGATCCTCCACAGACCTCATCAGTCACCTGCGTCCACCCACTGAGCAAACACACCTGCTGCCAGGCTCCGCCCCTCCATTCTGTATTCTCAGTAAGCCAGTGGGTGGAGCCTGAACCCGGCCGGAGCAGAGTGGAGCTGCCTGATGTCCCTGGCCTTGTCCTTCCATTCCTCCCAGCCTCCCAGCGATGGCTGGATGTGTAGGGGACGTGTCAATGATCCCCCGTTGGTCTGAGAGCGTGGCGCTCGCAGCGGGATGTTCAGAAACATTCCACTGTGACCCGATGTGGCCTCGTTTCCAAGTCTGACGTGTCTCTTTGCATTCCCCGCTACTCCAGCCATCTGAGCGGCCCTAATGGACTCCACATGTACGCTCCGGATACTTTGTGCATGACATAGAAGAGGAGGGCCGGAGGGAAGAAGGGAGGAGGAATGGCCTCACCCTCCCTCGTGAGGTTTGGGGATAGACTGACTGAAAACAAGGACATCCACAAAGTCAGCGCCGCCATCAGGGAATGAGGGCCTTGTTTGGTAAAGCTGTGACCTCACAAACCATCAGGCAGTGTTCAAGAATCCCCCTTCTCCTTTATTCAACACTAAAAGTGAAAAGAAAATGAAAATTCCCAATCCTGGGAACTCTGAATGGATTAAAAATCTATGAAAAAAAAAAAATCTATTTAATGCGTTTAATTTGTATGTCTATGTTTGTGAGTACACTTCGTATTTGTACACGTCCACTGGGCCACTGGAGAGGGCCGTCTGACTTACTGTCTGTATGTTTTGAGTCATGTTTTTAAATGTTTATTTTATTTAAGAAAAAGCTAAGGACACAGCTAAGAAACCTGAATACTGGTTATAGAAGTTACAGAATTGAGTCCACTATTTTTGTTTAAATATAAACTGATGGAATTTGGATAGAATGAAGTAAATGTTCTGTTTGTTTACACCGTACTTTCCTCTTGTCAGTCATCATTTAAACACTCTCCAGACAGTTTGAATAGAACAACTGGTTTTTGAATTAAAATTTGTTTCTGAATCAAATTGTGACCCTAAAAATTGGAATTGAATCACTGAAATATTTTCATGTCTCATGTCCGCAAAGCAGCTAAACAAACCAGAGACCTGCTTCTACTAACATTTGCCATGGCTGAACCCTTCTTTTTTTTTTTTTTTCAGCTTTCTGTTTTGACCTTGATGTTTTCAACTGACTTCATTTCCTCTCTGCTTATTTTCTGACGAATAAAACTCCTGTTCCTATCTTCCATTGCTTTGCAGAAAACGAGGACCCTGCAGCGGTGCTGTGTGTGTATAAGACGGACAACGACTGTGTGATGAAGTTCACATACCTGGAGCACGCCAGCGGACGCTCCATCCTCACCGCGCTCCAGGAGCCAGGTCAGTGTTTTACTACGGTCAACTAAAACTGAATGAGTTCTGTTTTGGGTTTTCTGTCCTTCTGAAATGTTTCAGATCAACAATTAGTTCTAGAATGAGACTGAAACAAACTGAGTGAAAATGGAAAGCGGTTTTCAAATCGAGGTTTTATTTCTTAAGGGATGGAAAGTTTACCAAACCAACTATTTAAATTTCTGATTGTTCCACCATTTGCCCACTTCATGTTGTCTGGCAGGGTCTACTTTAAAAAAAAAAATTCCTGCTACAGACATGGCTGTTATCTACAGAAGAGGATTAGAGCCACTGACAGGGGAAAAAAAACAATTCTGACTTTTTTTTCCAGTCCTACAGTTGAAACCAGATATTTACATCCACCAAATAAAATGTTTGGTTTATTTACATGTGCCAAGTATTTTTTTTACTCACTGGTGGCTGTGAAATCAGACCAAACTTCTCTTGTTTCAGGTCAGCAAATAGAAATAATTTAGGCAAATCTAACTTACCTAAAGAAATTTTGTCTGATTTAACTTCAGATAGTGAGAACAAACTTTTTCTTTTTTTTTTCTGGTGCACCTAAATATCTGGTTTGAACTTCCCTTTTTCCCAAGACTGTCTCAATAAAGGCAGCATTTCCTTTAGACTGCATGGGCCTAAAGGAAGCTGAGTCTTTGTTTTAGCTGTAATTAAATGTAAATTACGTAAGTGATGCATTATATGTTTGCAAAATCTAATTTTTGGTGTTCCATCTGGACGTCTGCAGGGATGATGCGGACGGCTGTGGTTGAATGTTATACATAACAAAGATGCAACAGTTAATCTGGTGACCCTGAGTTTACATTGAAACTGGAACTGAGATCTGAGAACCATCATCTGAACCTGGGCTGTGGTTCTGTAGTTCAGCACATTTTAACACATTTACTCTGAGTCAGCAGGGAGAGCTTTTGCAAATGACTTAAAAATGAATAAATTTTATGAAAGCAACAATTTTTAGATGATCTTCTTTAAATGAGCAAATCAAATCAAGGAAGACATCTTAGAATAGTTCATCTTGGATTTTAAACTGAGTTTAGGAGTGGAGAACTGATGTAGAACATCTGCTTCAGGTCAGGTTGAAACTCAGAGTTTCTTCTGAGAAAAAAAAAACAACAACCTGCCAGCAGTTAAATCCATTACCGTGGTGATGTATTCAGATTTTTCAGCCTATCATGCATCTAAACCTGACATCTTGTCTTTCTTTGTAACCTGTTTGACTGGACGACTCCTGGCACAGAGTGTGGAGGTGGTCCGTCTGCCTTAAAGGTCCTACTGGCTGTGGTGGGCACCATCTTACTGGTGGGAGTGGTTCTGCTGGCCACCTGGAAACTGGTCATCACCATACATGACCGGAGAGAGTTCGCTCGCTTCCAGAGCGCTCGGGTCCGCGCCCGGTACCTCATGGTAAGGAAGACGTCTCCGGTCTTTTCTACCAGAGTTAGCTTTAGCTAGCATGAAGTGCTTTCTGGCCGTCGTGTTGGTGGTACCCAGCAGCTAAACAGTCCTAACCATGTGGATGTTCATGTCCCATTTACAGTAGAGTCAACATCCTGAAGATGGTGCAGCTTGATTAAAGCTGCAGTATGTCACTTTTACAGATTTGATAAAGCTGTCACCATATTGTGACAGTTTGCTATGAGACAGATGAGCAGTGTAAGAAAACAGTCATGAGCGACCATGTTAACTAGCCTTAGCATTCATGGCAGGCTATGTAGCAGTGAACCAGCTGTAAAATAGCAGCTGGTTCACTGCTGAGGAGGAGATTGTGAGCAGCGTGCATGCAAAGTTGATTGACAGCACTAAGACCCTCCTGCTGGCTCTGATTGGTTGTTTCTCAGTTAGCACTGGGAGAGGAGTTTGGTTTTCTTCACAGATTGTCTCATACTATCCTGTCACGTCATAATGCTAATTTTATTTACTTTTTATTTATTTATTTTTTCCAGGCATCCAACCCTCTGTACAAGGACCCCATCACCACTCACTTTGCAGAAGTGGAAACGTTTGAGAAGTCTTTTAACGGCGGGGTCCACTGATCCCTCTGCACGGGGCACGGCAGGACCGGTCCAACACACAGACCCCTGAATGATGGAGGACAACAGACTGAACACCCCATGCCCTCTCTTCACCCCTCCCTCTGCTCTCCACCCGTCCACGCTGCTGACAAACGACTCAAACGAACCTAGAAGACGTTGAGTCTGTCGTATTTCTGTTCCTAAAGAGACTCAAACGGACGATTAAACTCAGAGCGTGGAGCAACCTCAAACTGTGGATGTGCAGCTTACACAAGATAAACTCCTAACTCCAACCACATAGAGCAGCATGTACTGAACAGGATATTGGCTTATATTTCCATATTTTCAGAAATACTAAAGACACATTTGAGAAATGAGCTCTTCACTCAGCAGGACTCTGATTTGCAGCATATTACTAGCTTATATTTCTAAAGAAGGGTTGTAATGATCATTTGATACTACTAATATTTACTAAGCAACAGATGTCTTACCTTTATTTTGCACATATGGTGTTAAAATGTCTAATTGTGTAAAGATGTGTTTGGGTTGATCACATGATGCAGTTGCACTCTCTTCAGATAATCTGAATAGCAGCGCATTAACAAACTAACACCTGGGCATGAACAGACTGTCCCTCTGTATTGTCTTGTGTTGTCAATGGGAACCAAACTGCCACACCTTGAGTTCAAAGAGAAGCTCCAATCACAATTTAGCTCCCAGTTTTATAAAGCTTGACCTGCTGACCCCAGTTTGACTGATTCTGGGTTCCCTTTAAGAGCTAAAATACACAAAGATTTATGATGAGCATTGAACATATTTTTCTCTTTCCTTCCTGTTGTGATCATGTCGTCTACAAATGAGGAGCAGAGGTGATGGCAGTGAGAGAGTTGATGTTTTAAACTGGTGGTGTTAGCCATTCACCAATTAGAATGAAAAGTGAAACCGGAGCACCATTGCTGTGCTCCTCTCGGCCTTCCCATTACTTACCGACGTCTTGTTCTGTTTCAACACATCCTGTAAAACGTCTCCGCGCCTCTTCTGACTTTAGTTTGCGCTTTCTTCACTCAGTAAAGGACCCAGTATGGTCGACCTGTAGTCGAACTGTTGACTCGCGTGGTTTCAAAACGTTCTTTTTCGCACACACCCTTCAAAGTCCACAAGCCGCACCGAGCCAAGTGAAACCCCTCCCGCTGTAGGATGGTGAACACAGCGATCATGTCAGAGAGGACTGACTATTACAAGTTAACAAGATCTGAAAAAATGACTGATGAGCTGCAGTATCTTTATTTTGCATGTTAATGGGAAGAAAAGAAAGATGGGACTTTCACCCCTGGTTATGTGTTTATGTACTTCCTCACTACCTCGGAAGATCAAATCCATCTTTCTCTTTGGATGAAAAAGCAGCTTCTGGAAATTGAGTAGTCAGAGCTACACAACATCGCTGTCCCAGTGCCTTTCTGCGTAAATAACCACAAAATTCTGCTCTCCCTGTAGAGTGCAATGAAAAGTTTACCAGGGGGGTTGTGACAAGGAGGGGTGGACGACATCTGACTGAGAACAAAATGAAAGTATTATTGTCACACAATGGGCCCAACCACACAGAACCTTTAAGAACAACCAGAGAGTGTTCTCCTTATGGTGACCTGGAAGTGTTTACTTTTAGTGTCTTTACAGATGGGGGGAAAATATGGGACTTTTGAAGTTCTAATGACCTGTCACAGATTAGCCTGACGATTCTGATCACCAGATGAATTCTTGGTGTGTCTCTCGGTCAGAGCAACCTTTTTGTGGTTACTGAAAACACATGCTCTGTTATTTTTAAAAGCTGAGTCATTCCCAGTTGATTAAGTGTGAGGACTGCTCTTCTTTAAGTCCTGTTGGGACACGTCTACTTAGAAGGGAGGGAAGGTTTGGATTCCCTCGTGAATTATTGACACAAATTGCAATCAAGACCCTTTGAAGAATGATATTAGTGAATTACAGTGGACAGAGTGCCTAGAAATGGTTTGCTTCAAGTCTTGAATGCATTTCTCTTGTCTCTAATTGGCCATCCTACTTGGAGTCCCTCTGCTTACAGATGGTGTGCGAGTCAGAACTTGCACATACTGACAAGATAAAACCTTTACTTTGCCCAGGAAATCCTCTATTACAACAGTAGCCTAAGATTCTAAATGACTCGCAGTGAGAAACACAGCCAAGAAAACAAATGAGGTGCCTAGTTAATCCAAAAAGAATGCTTTGATTTGGTTGTAATTGGGTCACCATTTAGACCAGCGTCAGGCCATGTTAATGATTTAATACCTAAGGAGCTGATATGACTAAACTGAAGTGGGTGTGTTTGGGACACGCGTATCGTCTTCCACTGTGTTGTTAAGGTACAGCCTAGCAACTGAGCTTCATGTCAGTTTAAACTCTTAAATACTTTCAAAGACCATTATTGTGCATTTAATTCACCGTGTCGCTATATTGTGTACCTTAGTAGCAGAGATAATGTGTATCTGCATTTCCATAACAAATGAGAGCAAATCTTTGTTCTGCTAATGTTGAAAAAACACAATTTTGCAATAGTGGTGTTTCTGTTAAATAAGAAATTAAATGGCCTAGCGCGCATCACCTGTCAGCCAATCAGAAGAGACGTCGGTGTCTTATTTAGTCATTTGAGCGACAAGCTACTTGGGAGCGGCTATGCATGTGCCCTTGGGGAATTTGTAGTCAACCATTTTAAAGAAAAGTTATGGATTCAACACAATAGAATGACACGTTTTATGAACTGCGATGCTGTGAGAGTTCTGGAGGAGCCAGCTGCACATTGTCCAAGAAAAACAAACTGTCATCCTTCTACCACTTCCTGTTTGTCGTTTTCGCCAGTAGTTGCATGCGATTGTTGATCACATGACCACAGCCAAAAAAAACAAACTCATCTGGCTCAAAACACGTGAGATTTTGAGCCAGGAACAAGGAAACAAGGAAATTTTTAGAAATTTCCTTGTTTCCATTAAGCCAATTTATTTTTGTAATTTGAATTTGTGCTATTTCCTGGTTAATGGAAACACAGCTAGAGGCTGTCACTGATTTTCTGTTTAAACCTGTTGACAGTTGTTGAATTGTACTTTTTGGGTAGAAGAAGATTAATATGTAGTTAATTGGTTGAATAGATCCAGATTGTATTCATGATATTTCGGGTGGGATAAAGATGAGCTATGTTTGCAGTCCTGAATGCAGAGATGACTTAATGTTCGATGTTATGTGGTCTATGTCTGTGCTCTCATCTGTTATATGAATACCACACTTCCTCCTTTTAGTAAATGTATTTCCAGTAAAGAAACGACATATCACCAGCCTTTTGCATGATAAAGGATGTGGTGTTAGTGAACTTGTACAGCTAGCTGGGTGTCGTTAGCTGTGTTTCCATTAAAAATATGCACAAAATCTTGTCGATAATATGCTAATGCTGAAACACATTTAAAATTACGTGAAAAGTCATTACAAAACATGCAGCACCATCATCCTCTTGCCACTTCCTGTCGTCTTCTTTGACGTTTCTGCCAGTAGTAACGTCCCGCTGTTGATCAAGTGACTTGTGCCAAATGAAAAAAGTGTTCCCATTGCAGTTTTCAAAATACATCTCTATGGCCCAAAAACAACTTCATAATAGCTCTTTCTTTTTAAACTCCCATATCTGAATTCAGCAAGTGTATTTTCATAATTCCAATTTGCACAATTATGCGTTCAATGGAAACACAGCTGTTGTGTGGGAGGGGGCTTGTAAATATTACTTGAGAGTGCCGAATGGATGGTTGTGTGTTTTTATTAAGTTTGTCTCCTGGAACAGAAATGTTCTTCCTGCAGCCTCCTTGAAGACATGTCCACCCTCCATCTTGATGTAACAATAAATGGCTCAGTTCAAACACTTGTCGTCCGGTTCACATGTTGGAGACATGAGCTTCATTTTTCTCACACTTCATATTTGTGCAGCTCTATTAAAATACACACGGGTTCATGGTTGTAATGTGATAAAACATGAAAGATCTTAATCCATTCAATTAAGCCCAACATCTTTTCCACCCCTGGCAGATTTAGTCAAAAATAATTTTCACTTGATCGAAATGAGAGGCTGAATTTGAAACCCTGCTCACTGCCCTCTTGGTTTAGAGAGACTTGGTACCAGAGGAGGATGGCTTTAATCGTCCATCTAGACAGCGATGTGCTGAAGAAGAGGAGCGACAACCACTTCAGAAAGCGTCGACCGAGGCAGAAAGCGGTTTGGCAGTGGCAAATTTGTTGGAAGCCAATAACTGCAGCACAGAGCAGAATCTGACCTCATTAACACCATCAATGTTTTTAATGATCTGGCAGCGCAGAGCTTAGGGGACGGACACAACACCGACTCTAGACAAGCTGTGGAGCATGTAGGAGGTTATTATTATTAATCTTCATGCATTTCATTTTTTCTCAAAGCTTTTTCAATTGAAATCAGTTCCCTCTTTAGTTCCCATTTAGATCATGAGCTCAAACACAAACTCTTTTAAATACTGTAGCTGAGCTGATGCAGCCTGAGGCATAATTTAACTTGATCATCAATGGTTCCTGGAGCCTTTTACTAATAAAACAAAATGAATTTGTTGTAAACTACTTTGAGTTACTATTGCCCTTTCCTTTATCAGGATGACCTGTGTTCTTTCTACAGAGAGAGCTAGAAACAACACAAACACTCTACTGAATCTTCTTGTTTCCATCCTCCTCTGTGTGTGTGTGAGTTATTGCAATGTTCTGCCAGCTGACATCACACTCCTGGTTTCCTGTCTTGCTTGCTGAAGTATATATTTTTATTTTTCAGTTCCTTTTGTTTTATTGGAGAACTTCCCTCGGCCTGTTTTCTCCTCACAGCAGCTCTAACCCTGCCGAGACGAAGGGGGAGGAGTAAGAGAGTAAAAACGCCCGCTTGGAATACTAAAGTTTTACATAATAGCAAACGGAGAAATAAGTCAATGAAAATGTCAACTTTAACGAAATGAAGCACACTTGAAATATTAATTTGTAATATCTCTAAAAAGTCAAAATCATAAATACAAGAATTAACTCAACTGTATGAAAATCTACAACAGATCCAAGGTTTTGACAGACAGTTTGGAATCAAATACTGAATATTAAGTAATTATCATCGGCCTCATTAAAGCAGGAGTTTGTTAGTTTGCTGCTGTGGTGATGACTGTTCATGAATACCAAAGAGGAAATGCATCAGCAGTTGCCAGCAAGTTTCACTGCCTGACAATCTAGCAGGTTAAAAGGCTTTTTCCAAACAACCAGACGTCCATTACTGCGAAAGAGGAACCTGAAAACGGAGTGTGTCCCTGCAAACCAATGTTATCATAGTTAACTAAAACAATCTGAATTAGACAAACGGTTACAAGGAAATAAAACTAAATTATAATTAAAAATTCAGAACAATTAACTGTGCTGCAAACTGCAAGTCACCTGTTACTTTCAGTCAAGGCAGTGGAAGGATGAAGTTTTGGACTGATCTTACAGCTACGTAACCTTGACCTTTCTGTCATTAAAGTTAATCATATAGTGACTGAGGTCATCTGTCTGATTGCTAAAAACTTTCAGGACCTGCGACAGAGCAGCTACTGCTTATTGTTTTCACCAAAACCAAAGCTGTTTTCTTCTGGTCTCAAATCAGTGAGCAAATCGCCAAACTGTCAAGGTGCTGTAGCCCAAATCATTTCCTCTCCGTGCTTCATAGTCAGCCTGAGATGATTGGGCTGAATCTTTGTCTTTGCTTCACACTTCGACAAACAACATGTTTACCACAAAAGTCTTGTTCCAGGTCTGTCTTACCAGCTAATAAGATTCAACTGATTTTTACCTGAAACAACCTGGCATAGAAGAATCACCAGTGAGACAAGAAAGTACAAAGAAAGCTCAGTGAATTGTTTAAAGCAGCGCTCTTAGCTGCTTTCAGCATCTGTGGAGGAACAGTAACGTTACTGTCCACCTGATCCGAGGCCCGGTCCCATCCGGCCCACACGGTTCCTCGCAGGCCCTGTGTTTATTTAAGCCACCAGGAAGTTGTGCTGTTTGAACTGGGCCAGCAGCAGCACTGCTGTGGGGGATGGAAGAGAAGTGAGCTCTGATTGGTTGGTGGGAACCTCTTCAAAAGCTCAGTCTGCCAGCTGCTTGTTGCAGACAGGACAGTGTAATGTGACGCCAATAGGTCCCACTGGTTTTTATTTATGCTGATTGAATTGATTTGTGTGCATGTCCTTGTATTTCGTACATTGTCAGGAGGACCTTTTTCCTAACACATGTGTTGTGGGGACCAACTGCGCCTTATGGGTCCCAAACCCTCAACCCCATGAGAAGTAGAGCTGTTTTGGGTCTGGGGTTAGGTTTAGCACTATGGTGTGAATTGAGTTAGGGGTTGGGTGTGTACTGGTAAGGTTTAAGGTAAGTGTCAGGGTTAGGCTAAAAAGATGAATGGAAGTCAGTGCAAAGTTCCTGTGAAGATATAAAGACGTACTATGTGTTGGTACGTGTGTGCTTCAGTAACTTTGAAAGATGCTCTAACATATGGGGTGGCCACTTCTGGCCCCCACTATTAAGTCATCTGCTGTCCCCTAGTGGCTGTGGTGGGTTAGGTTAAGGCATAAGTTGGGTCACTAATGTATGTGATTGTTCACTGAGAAACTGTAATATTGTTGCTGCTCTCCATTGTGTTTGTGTTTCCTGCCAGGTCGTTACTGTAAATAAGAACATTTACTGTGGGAAAAACATGAGACACTTTAAGGTCAGACTGCCCCAGGGCAGCTGTGGCTATAAACCAGCAGCTTGCCACCATCAGTGTGTGAATGGGAATAACTGGATTTAGTGTGAAGCGCCTTGGAGACCTCTGAACCTGATAAAGTTCTAAACAAGTACAGCTGATTTAACATTTACTTGATAGTGATATAAAAAGGAACTAAGAGTATGGAAAATACATAATAGCGCCCTTTTAACAAATAACTGGCAAAGCATGATCTCTGCTGGAGAACTGGAGATAGAGTTATCATTGGCCCTTTGTTGACGTACCAAAAGTACCAAACAACAACTAAAGAACATCTTTAACTTGTTTCACATCTTTCTGCTGTATTTTTGGTATAATGCTTCAATATTCTGATAGAGTCACTTGGTCTTTTTGATATACATCATCTTTTAGCTGACCATTTTGGACTTCTTTTAGATACAATCTTTTGTATGTCTTGAGTCCTGCAAGTGGGAAATAGTAGTAATAATAATAATGAACAAGGAACGTTTATTTCATAGTATTGTTTATTTAGAAAACCAATAAGACTTCTTCTTCATTCCACAAGATGAGGTAACCATCAGTATAAATATAGCAACAGAGTGACATCAGTGAAGAGGAGCAGCAGAAAAGTTGTAGGTATGGTTCTGTGGGCCGGCCGATGGATCAAAAGCAACATATTGTAACTGGAATCCACCGGCTATTACTGAAGCATCAGAGAGGAACTTCAGGGTCATCACGTTTCCTGAAACACAGCAGAAACCAGTCTGATCAATGCTTTGAAACTTCTGCCAGTCAAATCTACACTTAACAATGAAATGGAACTTATCGTTTCTAATTTGCATTGGTGGACCTGAAATGATTGTTTAGCTATATCTTCTCCTGCGATACAGTGGCGGCCATCTTGTTTGTGGGAAATTTCTGAGTTTGAAAAGTCAAAAATTTGCTAGAAGAAAACTCAAATTTTGAGATTAATCTCAGAAATTTTCTAGAAAAATAACTTGGAAATCAAGGTTTTTTCTGATATTAATCTAAAAAAAATTCAGAAGAATTTAGAATTTTACAACTCTAGAACATTTCTGAGATTTTTTGGCGGAAATTTACCTTGTCATTTTTTATATCTATCATGGCTATAGTACGCTGTCATAGAGATTTTAAATGATCAAAGGAAGCTAGGTAATCTTTGTTTGCTTGTTTTCTGTTTCTAACTCTAGAGGGAGCCCTAGAGCAAAGAGCAAACCGGCAAGACTGACAATCCAGTGTGGTGGGTGAAACAGCACTAAATTATGCCATATGAGGAAAATTTAAAAAAAGGTTTTAGGAAAATTATTACAATTGTAAAATCATTAAACAACTTAGACAAATGTGTGGTGAGTTCTAATATCCACCCAAAATTTTAATCAAATAGAAAGACTACATTCAAATACTGTTAGGTCATCA
>CAEGAD010083178.1:0-80962 GCA_903067055.1 Poeciliopsis paucimaculata | reverse complement strand
CCGTATCAATCCCACCGGGTGGTTAACGTAAAATAAATTTAACCCCCCCAATCAAACACACCACCGTCAAATTTTCAAAAAACACAAAATCGGGGAAAAAAAAAAAAAAAAAAAAAAAAAAAAAGCTTTAGCGGGAACACCAACATGCAGAAGCATTATCAGATGGTTTTTGACAGAGCTGTTGCAAAAAAGGCTGTCACATGCTGCTTCACGTCAGAATAATAATGCTGGTTAGGACTGGAGTAGGACCAAATCTAACCTGAACCAAACCACAATTTTAAAAAGTCAAATGACGTTTTTGTTTCAAGCAGTCATTCTACCCTGTTGAATTACAGACAGACTGGGCTCACCACAGACTGCTAATAAATCTGAGAAGGGTGCCAGTTTGTCAGGTCTCCAAGAGACTGCCTCTCAGTGAACATTCCTTCTGTCTTCATGCTTATCAGTGGATAAATCATAAAACTTTTGCAATATGAGCTCAAACTTGAACTAGGTTGATCTTTCAGATATAATTTCATAAATCATTTGCAATATTCAGCTGTTTTTGTTTTCTTAATTTTTTTGCAGTTTTCTTTAAATATTAAAACGTTTTAGATGACTTTTATTAACGGCATAATATTCGAGTTGTGTGCTAAAATACTAAACATCACTGGGAAAAAGCAGTATAAATGAAGATACAGCGTCCTAAAGCTTGATTTGTCAGATGTCCAATGAGATAAACATAGTGAGACAGAGAACAATTAGATATTTACAAACTAGCAAAAAATGACAAAATCACTTTGTAATTTTCCAGAAGGACAAAAGGCTTTGTTCTGTACTCAGAAAATCAGCATGGTGTAAGTTGTGCATAAAATATCTCCCAGTTTGAAACAGATGAATAATGAATCCCTGTTTTTTGTGATTTAAGGGCCGCAAATCTTTCAGTGCTTTAAATTATTCATGTATTCAAGTGAATCTGACTTTGAGGACATTTTTCCTTTCTTCTCCTGTTTCATGAATTTAGAGTGTCCCCTTCAGAGGAATTGTACCAAACTGCCAAGGCCATCAGAGGTAACATAGAACGGCGTTTTCAAAAGGTTTCAGCCAGCTGTTGGATGCCTCACACTAAAAGACCTCTTTATTTATGTCTTTTTCTTCATTCCTCGATGTTGATTTAAGATGGTGCCAATATCACATTGCTGCGCCTCATTGTTATTCTGGAGAGGTGCGTTTTTATCAGGCGGCTGTCCTGTATGTGTGTGGGAGGATAGGGTTGGGGGGTGCACCCTATCCTCAGTATGCCTCAGTATGCTTGCTCCGCTCCATGCCCTCCACTCTGTGGAGATCACTCTGATTGGCATGCCACCACTGTGAGACGAAAAGCAGTGGTGTGATACAAATTTATTGGGCCATGTTTCATCCTCTGAATCCTTTTGAAAGCAAAATTGGAATTCGCAAATAGTTCTCCAAATCTTGGAGACAAACACAATACATATTTTACCTGCTTTGACATGAGTGGTGCAAACTTTCAGTTTCATTTTTCCACTGCAGATTTGTCTCATGTTGGAGTCTTGACAAATTGGCTGCTAGGAAATATGGATCATGCCTGCTGGAGTTAAAACTAACACAGTTCTGAGCACAGCGCTCAATTATTTGGCAGAAATCATTATTTCTATGCCAATTTTCCAACTTCAACAAACAGGATGTCTTGGTGTGACATAACGCTATTACCTTGAGCTAAAAGGCCAGTTTTCATCTCAAATATGATGAACCAACTCAAAAGCTGAATAAAATATTGTCCACATAAACAATAAATAAATAAAAACATCATCTATTGATTACCTTTGAAATTAAAGTTGTACAATCTCTGAACTTCTTAAGAAGTTAATAAGTGAGAGTATCAATAAATCATAAGCTACAACTGTTTTATGAAAATCTTCAACCTAAGATATTCTTTGCTTGAATTTTGACGTAGTTAACTACATTGTTAACAAAGAATTAAAAAGAAAAATATCTGGAGCTTTATGTTTGCGATTGTTAACCATGGCAGGTTTAAGTCATGGTTAACAGCTGGAAGTACAACAATATTCTCCCCTGAAGTCTGAATTGTGATTTGAAAACCCTGAGGTCTCTGGACACCACTGAGTTTAATTCCAACTATAGCTGTTGCCAGTGCTGCACATAGCTGTTGAAAAAGCAGCAGGAATAAGCTACTTAGTAGCACTTAGTAGCACTCCCATTAACAAATTTATTAGTAATAGCAAATACTTTATAAAGCAAAACCAGCTAAGAGAATTGAGAACTTCTTAAATTTTTTATACTTGCCTTCTGTTTGCTTTTGACCAAACTGAGTCAGATTCTGTAGAAAAATAAATATTCTAAATACCTGAAGATGCAACTAAAATTTGCAACAGTAAAGAAATTATGCTCTTAATTACTGGCAGGGAAGATTATCTTGTTTTTATTTCTAACTCAGCCTCAGATAGTACAGTGAGTTTTATGTAATAGATGTATAACAATACATGTAATAGATGCATTGTTATACATCTATTACATGTATAACATGTAATAGATGTATAACAAGACTGCAAACTGTACATGTATAACAAGATTGCAAACTGCAATTCAAGATTGCAGTTTGCAATCTTGAATTGCAAACTGCATGTGAATAACTGTATATTGCATGTTAATAGAAAAAGTGCTATAGCCATAAAATTGCAGAACAGTTCCTCTTGATATGTTCAGTTTCTGCAAATAATCACAAATACAACAACTCAAACAGTCCCTTTGTCCTATTTGTGACGCACAAAACTGTTTCCTTTCCCAGAAAACAAAACCCCATATTTGTGCAAGAATGGAATTAACAATCTGCATAATAATTGTGTATGTGCTGCATTTGCAGGCTATATTGTGACATTTCCTTGTCTTTTTATTTCAAAGTTTAAACTTGTGTTCACATGGGCTTAACAGAATGTCAAATCAATCCCCCTTCCCTCCTCTAGAGCATGTCTCATTAGCATGCAGTGCAGAAACCAGTGTCCTCACAAGGGCAGAGCCGGAATGGCATGGAAGCAGAGCCGGCTTGGATATTGGTGAATGACATGGAATCGGCGGTCACTTCAGCACCCTCCGGGATTAGTGACAAGAGCAAACTGAGGCCAGAACTGTTATCTTCATCCTTCAGTACTCTTTCGTGTTCACACAAACACAAGCAACACGAGATCTTTAAAGCGTGTGCAGACATGACGACGAATTTGTACTGGCTTAATTAGCTTTGGAGAATATTTTTAGCATGTATGTGAGTGTGTGAATAACACTTGCCCGTCATGGGTTTGGAAGTAGGTGTAGTCTCCTAAGCGGAGTGGAAATGAGGTAAATCATTTTTTTAATTAAATAAGTTGCTCCCTTTCCTCTGTGCTTGATTCCTCCCAAAGCACATAACCATTAATACTGCCTGTAGCATCTTACTGAAATATTCATCATTCTCCTTTCCTCTTGATGAGCTACGATTAGGAAAACATTCCCACACGAACATGTGCTAAATTCAAGAACCCCTCCAATATGGGTGATTTTGTACATAAGGTTGCCAAATGTGAAGCAAGCGAATGGCTAGAGAAGAAGTAAGCAACCGATCACTCCCTTCTGGTGTTCATGTCAGCAGGCAGATGGCAGAGAAGCTGGGCTTCTGTGGGAGGGGAGGTGCCTTTTCCCCTTCACAGCTTCACAGAGCAGGGCCAGGTGTCATCTGCCACAAAGTTAACACTCTCATGAATCCCATTAATGTGCTAACAAGCTCACAGGAGACTCAGAGCCATGCAAGATATTTATTTTAAATTAGTTCACTCAATCTATTTATCGATAATGGCTCAAAATGAAGCTTAAAAATGTAACATTTGAAAAACACAACTAAGTATTCAAAAATGGATAGGATGTTATAATTGATCTTTTAGAATGAGTAAATACTTAAAGTTTTCTATTGTCAGATAAAATTTGTATCACTTTTCTATTGAGGCACTCTACATGAGTTGAAACAGGAGCAAAAAATTCATGTTTCACATCTTTATTTTAGCGTAATTGATTGTTTTTTTGTTTTTTACCTCCATGTTGTTATGACCTTGTGGACCAAAGGTTTATACTTAATCAAATAAAATTGTTCATTGCTTATATTAAACTGGGTGTTCTGGAAATTTTCCCAGAGTAATTGCAGTTGAACTCAAACAATAACCACTTTTTTTTTTACTTAGATTGGCAATTTAAAATTTTCATAAGCATAATTTGCACAATTCAGCAATGTGATTAATTAAATATTTAATGTAGCATCTAAGTGACAATGACAATAGCCTCTTCCACAAATAAAGCCTCCTCTGAGCCTCTCCTCTATTTCAATGAAGATGATGGTGCCAGCAGTGTGAGACAACAGAAGGTGTGGCGCTACATTGACATCAGTGCTACACAGAAAATCTGCATAAGTCTCCCTCCGTTCTTTTCTAAATGATAGTGGGGGTCAAACTTAATGTAGAAATCCTGTTCTTAGCTGAGCAAATGTTGCAAATGAAATTATCCCCTTAGTCTTTTTGTCAGACTCATTTCTCAATTACGATTTTAAATTCTGAATGTAGCTAGTTGCACAACTCATTGTGTCATTTCTACTGAATGTTGTGGTTGTGGCCTATTTTAAAGACTATAATGTGAATTATTTGCTTCAGACTATTTATAACTCTTTTATTCTAATGTGACTCGTAGAGTATATTTTAAAGAGTACATGCTGTGACACACATCAACATAGCGATAAAGAACAAACATGGTAGGATGCTGACACTGACCATAAACACAAAGTACTGCAGTGGTCAAACTAAGATTCAAAACACTGCATGTCAGCACTGACCCAATATGGACACTGCTTGGTTGGCAGCTGTAGTGCCAGAATTTTGAGAAATGTAAACACACAGAAGTGACAACTACTTCCTGTAGTTGTCACTTCCTGTGACAACTACAGGAAGTGAACAAGTAGAAGCCTGGACACATCTCCAAAACAACACTGTCAAAGATGGACGAATCACTGAACGTGTAAAGCAATGCCAGAGGGAAAATTGAAACAAGGCTCCCAACAGATGTAATTAAGTGACAATGAATCACAGGGCCATCAATCAGGTCTGTGGAGTATCATACAGGTGCAACTGTCCAGGTTGGGGAAAGATAAGAACTGCTTCTGGGAAGCAGCAGATAGAGACTGTAGCAGTCACCAGACTTGCTTGAATATTGTCTGTCAAACCCCAGATGTACTTTTCAAAACTTGTCCCAATAAATCTGAACACCTTGACAGCATAGTAGAGAGGGAACGTAATGCCATTCTGTGTTTTCTGCCCACAAAGTGACAAGGTTAATAATAGAATAATCTTTGTTTGGACAGCTGAGGAAAAGGCAGCAACAAAAGGTTGTCAAAGATTCAGGTGAAATATCTTGCAGAGCTTTCACTGTTAGCTCACATAAAGAGATCTTTTTAAAGAATTCATATTGTGAACTGATACAGTGTTGGATATGATCGAAAAGACGTAAAAAATACCTGAAACTGAAAATTGTTAAATGCGGTTTCTTCTTCTTGAGACCCCTGCTCTTTCGGGGTCTCATTTGGGGAGCTTTGGCTGCAGCTGAGTTTTACTCACCATTTGGTCTTGTTTATGGATGCAGTTTTCTGACAGCTTCACACAAACATGAAAGGCTTGTGTGAAGGTTCAAAGCCCAGATAGGAGAATCCTTTTTCAGGACTGCTGTTAGTTTTGCGAACCATAAATTTGATCTCTGTAGCATAGTGAGGGAAAGAACACTATCACAGAAAGAAAGGCATAAGGTATATTTTCAACAGTTTGCTCCCAATCATGAGGGGGCAGTGTATGAAAGAAGGTGATCTGGTCAGACGAGACTAAAATGTAGTGCTTCAGATGACCTTGAATATAGCAATTCTTACAATGGAACAAAGTACTTTTACAAAACTACAGAGAACCTGTTCAGAGTTTGTGGGGAGATAAATGGAGTTAAATACAGGAAAACCTGGATGAAGACCTACTAAAGGCTTCAGAAGACTTGAGATTACAATAGACTTGGGTCATTCTTTACAGAGAATGACTCGCAATAGAAATACAAATCTTTGATGACTTGGTTTCAATCAATGTATATTCATGAGTTAGAATGGTTCACCAAGAGCCCAGATCAAAATTCTACTGAAAATCTGTTGTAAATTTTCAAAATGGATGTTTACAAAAGCTCTGCATCCAATCAGACTAAGCTTCAACTATTTTGCAAAGATGAATGGGAAAAAACTACCAATGTGTAAATCTGGTAGAGACATACGCTGAAATACTTGCAACTGTAATATCAGAGAGATGACTCATGGTCTGAATGTGCAATACACATCTCTGATTTTTTTGGTCAAAAATTTGGAAAATTCTGTGTCTCTTTCCTTCCACTTAATGCTCAAGTAGTATTTTGGACAGGAAGTAGTCCATTTTAGGCACAGAACTTGACAAAGTGTATAGAAGTTTGTAGCTGTCACATCAACAAATATAAAAAAGGTCAAGGGGAGTGAATACTTCTGGAACACACTCTCTTTGCTTTGGGAAAATGGGCACAAAGACAACGCAGAGGAACATTTCACTATTGGTGCGATCGTTATTGAAGGTGATGAGCAAGCAGAGAGGAGAGCGGGGAGGGTGGAGACAAGAGAGTCACAGGGAGAGGGGATGGGAGTAGAATGAGCACTAAACTGCCTCTTTTTCTCTCTCCAGCACTTCTCCAGGAGAAAATCAGCTTCACTACAGCCCCTTTTAGACAGGGCCATTTGTTTGTGTGTCCATTCATAGAGACGACCCACATTCGTCAGTGTCCATTCCAGCTGTAGAGCCTGTCTGCACTGAATGACAGAGAGGGAGACGGGAAGAAACAGGGGAAATCTGTGGGGAGGCAGATCTAGTTTACTCTGCTGCAAGCCTGAAGACAGGATGGATTTCTGCACAAAGTGAGCAAAGAGAAGTTAAACTGCACGTATTAAGGTCTGTAACTATTCTTTTTCTTAATCATGTGTTGTGAAATAATCCAGGTGTTAAATGTGAAGTTTACAAACTGTTTAGTGAGAGGAAATATGAGCAAAGAAAGAGGCTAATTTCTTATGCAAAAAGGGTTTGCTAGGGTTTCCAAACAAGAGTAGCAGTAGTGTGGTGTTGGATGAGATGAGGGAGAAAATCAGGGAAGATGAACCCTAATGGTTCCCTGAGTTGCTGGATCCAGTAAACAAGGTCAATGTAAGTGAGGGGAAAAATATTCATATATGCATCTTTCCACCAACTTGGGGAAAAGAAGACGCTTTTAATGGGACAGTGGAAGAGAGAAAAAAATGGTGATGAGTGGGGCAATTGCATCCCTAGAGGGAGAGGAAGAAATTGAAGTGTCCTTTTAGAGTAATGAGAACAAAACAAGGTTTTGTTTGTGTTTAAAATGTTGCATGACTCACCATGTGGACTATAATAAACAGAAAGTAAATGGGCTGGTGTCAAAACCGTGGTGGTATCAAACTTAAAGTTGCAGTCACACTCCAAAGCATAAGGGATAATTATCAGATATGAGAAGAATGTGTAAAAGTTTGCTTCAACAGCAGGATGATACAAAACGGACACACATCAAAGCAGTACAGCTCATTACCAACACTGGCCACTGACCAAAAAAAAAAAAAAAAAAAAAAAAAAACGTCCAAAGCTTGCTATTCAGACATATCACAGTACCTGACAGTCTGCGTGGGTCTCGGCTCATTTTACCTTGCTGCCGATTATCATAAGCATATAGCAGCTCCTTTCGTCCCAATTTGCGCCTTTTGAAATCTACCTACTTTAATGCCCCGAATATCTGAGAGAATCAGATAACAGCCCCGCTTACAGAGGTGCTCGACCCCTGCTGCGGCTCTGAGTGCATTCAGGTGTGCTGCCGGGAGATTGTGTCATTCACATGTTAAAAAAGGGGGGAAAAAAGCAATGAATAAATTGCCAAGACTATTGTCTGTAAATCCCATCCAAATCTGTTCTTCTAAACCAGGAGCCCTGTTGGTTCTTTATTGGCAATCCAAATTGGAGAGAAAACCATTGTTATTTAACAAAGGAAAATGCATTAAGGCGTGTGATGCTAACTGAAGCATCACTTTTCTTTATACTTTGATCATCCCTGCATATCTCCGACCCCTGTGAGGGTTATCTGTGGTATTTGGGGCTGCAGGAGTCGTTTGGAATTCATGAGGTTGAGCCTGAAGTCTGTTTTCAGTTGATCTGGCTCAGAAGATGGGATGCTTAACATGGTTGGAATTCAGTCTACTTTTATCTCCTGCTTTTTAAGATGAATTTGCTACTTGAGCTGAAGTTGCAAGTCTGCAAGGGAGGGAAAGCCTTTACATTTATTATAGGTGTGTGAACATATGCACTGATTAGGAGCCTTCCCAGCATCTCTGCCACAGGCTCAGTTTTTGTATTTTTATTTTTCAGCCGTGGAAATACAGCATGAGAAGATATGAACAAACTCGATGCACTCAGAGGAAATGGCCCAAATGCCATGACATTTGGCCACATCTAGATCTCATGAATTATTCATGAGTGAAAGATCTAACACCAGGCCTGATCAGACAGTGAGAATGGGCACCTCTGGGATGTTTGCAATTCAATAGATATTGGTCAACCCTACAAGCATGGATTGTTACAATGAGAGTAATCTCAAGGGCTGCTATGTGTTGGAGATATGCAAAAGTTTAATTAGGAACATCAGGGAGTCCCATACAGACCATTTGCCTCTGACTTAAACAACTACTACTAACACTACTACTACTCCTAAAAATAATATAATAATAATAATAATAATAATAATAGTTATAATAAAACATTAAGAGACAAATTAAAAAAAGAAATAAGGAGAAATGTCAATAAAAGTGCAAATGTTTGCATTCATTGTGAAACCAATATCAAAAACCCAAATGTTTGCACATAAATTTCATTAAAGAGTACTTTGATTAAACAAGCTCTGCTTAAAATCATTTAAGACATAGCAAAACATTAAATCATATTAAAAACCATATTTAAATGAAAGGCCGAAATAGATTAGTGTGATGGAGGTATAACGTAGAGATAAAGAAAGATTCTTAGCCTGTTTATTTTGAATTTTTTTTACTAATTCTTTGGTCAAGGTGTGGCTAGTGCTAGCTTTTACAAGCTACTTATGCGGTCATCTTAAATGATCACACTCATGAAAAATCAAAACACAACTTGCTGAAATTAAAATTACTGGACAGTGTAACTCACCAGCATTTCTTATTTTATCTTGTGCAAGAGGTTCAGGAAGGTCTGTAAAAAAGAATAATTCTTCTTTTTTTAAAGAATATTCCTGAAGGACGAATATTAGAACGTTAACTTAAGCTGAATATGTATAAAGCAGTGACATTGAAGAAGATTACACAGAGATGGAGGGAAGAAATGAGAAGTGTACAGAAGACAGATTGAGAAAGTGGAGCGGAGGAAGCTATGCGGCATGAAGTCTCAAGAGGAGTTTTGGCTGAATGTACTTCACTAGAGGATGGGGCTGTTTGAGGAGCCTGAGCAGATGAAAAAGAAGTTTGAGCATTAAACGTCAAAGCTTACTGTACTTTCAGGCGTACGGGAGACTAAACATGCCAAAGTTTAAATCTACATAACTCCTGGAAGAAATTTTTCAAAGGTAGCCATGTAAGTTTTGTGGACTTGATGGCAGTAAAATAGCTGACAAAAGAAGGCCTTTCTATGAATGAAAAGCAGGAGAACTTCATCGGAGCCTCTAACGGGCTCCAGGCTAGGTTATTTAATCAACAAGAAAAAAATGGAAATCAAAAAGCTGACAACCTGAACTGACTAAAAATATGAGGCGAAAAAAGCTTAACTTTTCTAGTGAAGCGAACAGATTTTCCTTTATGACTTGATTAAGAAGGATTGGAATTCAGGTCACAGGATGTGAAGCCCAGGGATGTTTAATCTAAGGGAATGGTGCTCAATCAACTTATTTATTTCAATAGAATAGTAGCAGCTTCAGAAGCTTCTGCTCCTGTAGGCAGGCCTTCACAAACTGAAGACACGCTGGTTTTCAAGACGCTGAAAGAGAAGTGCAAGAGCAGCAGAGATCAGAGTCAAAATGTATTTTCCTTGTCAGACGTCCTTTCATCTGTTTGAGAGTCGACATTTACCTTCAGCACTGGGTGAAGAAGGACCCGGAAGATGGCTTTGCAAATTTAACTGAAAAAAGATTTAACAAAGTTAACAGACTCTTAACTTTGTCTGTTAAAAATGTGAGGCGTGTTTTTTTAAATTTTATTTTCAAGTTGCTCTTTTAGAGAAGATTCTCAGGCTTTGAAAATATTATCAAACCTAAAATGAGTTCTGTGAACAAAATAGTTGTCACACAGCAAAAAGGGATCAAGGTAATTTTGAAAAGAACTAAAAACTGTAATTCTGCTTGCATGCTTTAGGTCATGCATCCAGTCTTTTAGAGCCAACATCCAACTTTTAAATGCATCCTATGTTCCAGCACACCTGAATAAAAAAAACGGCTCATTACCAGGCATCTACAGAATCTGCTGACACTTGAGGATGTAATTCAGATACTATTACCACTATTATATCTAGTGCAAGCTGTGTATGGGATCATTGCTACTCCCCGTTAACATACTTAACCTTCAGAATGACCCACAGTCTGAAGCAGAGGAAGTTGAATTCCTTTCCAAGTAAACACAGTCACCAGTTTCTCAGTTCATCAAGTGCAAACAGATGGGTCCTTTTCTTTCTAATTTTACATCCATGTGTCCAAATAACCCTATTGCAACATGCCAAAGTAGACATTTTGGGTTTTAAAAGGCATTTATGTCTATATTTGGAGACCAAAGGAGTTTCCAAAGGAAAACACACTGGTTAGTCTTCTGTTCAAGTTAGTTCTTTTTTTTTTTCTTTTTTTTTTTTGCATTTGATTTCTTCTTGAACTTTCTTGATGGCTTCCTTTCCTGTTTGTTTATGTTTAGAAACCTCAACCACATTCTGAAATGAAACAAAAACTCTGACCACATCCAATACAAACTGGAGATGGATTATTCATTTTCCAACTTTCTGACTTATTTTTCTTTCTGTTTTGGCTCATAAAAGACTGGTATTTTACTAGAATAAAAGAAGCCTCCCACTCAAATGCCTTGCTTTGAAAATGGTGCTCAGGGTCACTCAAAATTATGTTAATCAAATATAATTAACAGGCTTTTTATCATTGTCATCCCATGAGACCCGATTGAAAGACCATATTTCAGCTACTTGCAAAATCTGCTGCTGGAGAAATATTTCATCTGGTGTAAAGTACCAGATGAAATATGGTATTTACTCATGCATATTTGAACAAATTATTTAAAATCATATACAAGTTTGTGAAACATACATGCACACACTGTAAAACAGGCTGGTAATTCAAATTGGCAAATTTTCACTCAAATCTCAAAAGACTAAATATTAATTAATTTCCAGTCAGTGGCTATGCAAAAGAAAATCTGGAAGTGTATTTAAATGCTTCTCTGTGTTCATTTGTTAAAGACTTGAACTTTCACCGCTTCAGGCAGTGGGTCATTTTGAAGGTTAAGTATGAAAACAGGGAGTAGCTCTGATCCCTTTCACAGCTTTCACTAGATGTGACAGCAGTACTAGCTTAAGGGCTGCAAACTAATCACAAATATTTCCTTCTTTAAGAGTCGGGGCCATGTAGGTACAGTATGACAAGCCTCTCTGGTTTGACTAAAAGTAGAGATATTTGAAGAGGCAGAGATGCTGTATGCCATGTTTTCATCAGTTTACAGTAACGATGCCCTGAGAAACCAACTTGTGACGATAATTGTCTGATTTTCATTTTGATATCCCCTCATCAGTGATCGGCCGCGGGGGATTCTTTTTCCAATAAATGAACTAGGTCTTGCTGACAACAAGAATCATTTTTAAGAAGCTTCTTAAGAGGAAACTGCATCACAGAACCATATCGACTGCTCATTCAGGTTTTTACACAGAGCTAGATTTTGTTGGCTGTTTTAAACTTATTTTAATGAGATACCTAAGAGAAACTGTGTAGTAACCACAGTGTTCTCTAATTTTACATAGAAACATAGCATCGCCCTTTTTTAACTCAGTATAATCATAGTGTAAACTAACACCAGTCTATGCTGGAACTTGGATGTAAAACTACATCAAACCCAACTTGACAGTGTTCTTGGTAGGCCTGCTAATTGTTGTGTTCAGTCATGACGCTAACTACTAGTCACCAGTAGTTAGCAATACAAGCTAATAACATTGTTTACTTGTGCAATTTATACTTTTAGCCAACGTAACACCATGATCACTAAAATTAGCTGTATGAACCTGTGTGAGTTAAAGATTTGAGGAAATACAAACAGTCCAGGTGGCTCATATACTTTTTGCTTTTAAAGCAGCTGTCATTAAGTTTTATGTACAAGGCAGCCATAATGAATTTTAGAATTGAGGGTTAGTAATAAATTGTAGACATTCCTAGTTTGAATTACAACTTCAAAGGGTGACTGTCTGTTAATTTTGCCAACTGAGGTGGTAGAAATACCATCTTTTAAAAGTTTAGAAACGGTTCTTTAGTCAGAGTGGAGAAAAATATTTTCAAACTCTACTGCTTTAAAACCACTGTCTAGCACAAAGACTACTAAAAATGTATTTAGGGCTACTTGTTGAAAAACATTTAAGGTTATATATAAGAAATGCTATCTGGGACAATTGTGCCAGCTGCTAATATTAAATGCTAATGATAGCTTAAAGTGCAAATTCAAAATCAAAATGAATAAAATTCTGATCACAACAACAGGTCTCACAGAAAGAGAGTGAATAAATGATCCCTCATTGCAGCAGTTTGGCTAAAAACATATTAATTGCTGTAAATTCCAACTCTTAGAGCTTTTTGTGAGAAGATCAAAATGTTCCTAAATTGCAGATATTTGAATTTTGTCTCTAATCTCATTGGTGCATTTCTACTTGGGAAACAATATTGTTTAGTTTCTTTTATTGTAGCTGAAACAGAAGAGAGACAAATGACAGCCAGATTGCTCTCTGAGGGTCATACACCTTTAAGAAAAAGAAGACAGCAGTTCCTCAGAAGACAGAATAACAACTGAGTCTTGCAGACTGCAGCGAAACACTGATCTTCTGTCTGATGCAAGGTTCCTCTTCAAGGAGCAATTTAACTCCCATCTTCACTCAAGCACTCACTCCTTCCTTGAAATTCGGGGGTAGAGAGCAAGTTATGTCACAGATTTGATTTATAGATTTGAAGGCGATACACAGTAGAGAGGGAAAAAATCTAAAAATGATGAAACTTTTTCCTCAGTATCCTCATGTACCCTACCTTGCAATTCTTCCTTTTCCTTGGGAAAATAAAACCAGCGGTATTTACGGTGCGTAGGCAGGCGTGTGAATGCACGTCTAACCTCTTCAGCCTCTCTGGGACTGTACGGCTTGCCCTCTTAAAGTAGATCAGCTTGAAAAAGAACCATGCGTACGTCGTTGCCTGGATACAAAAAGCATCATTAGGCACAATTATCAGCCACTTCAGTGCACAATAAACAAGCTTCATCACTGATTTGACAACAACGCATCATGTAGGACCTCACTGTATACAGAGCAGCAAAGAGGGGTGTGGAAAGAAGCCAAGACCTTGGAAAGGAGACCCTTTGATGAAGAAAATATAGGATACATTTCAAAAGAAGATGGATAAATCTTTTTATGAACAAAATGCCACATTTTGTTTGTGAGATTTCTGTAAATGACGAGAAACAAACTATGCAAACAAATGATTGGCCCAGTTTGATTATGGGGAGCATTTGATAAAGAAAACAAGAGTATGGACAAAAGAGCGCCCAGTCAAAAAAAGAAACAAGGCAACCCAACTCATCCATCCTCATTATGCTGTGTGACTGCCTGAAGCTACTTTGGGCTTCAAATTAAAGAGAGGAGAGTTCTTGTCAAATACACGACCCAGAGAAATAGATAAAAGAAACTGAAAAAAGTCTAAAATAAAACAGTTTGGGGACAGGGAGGTTCACTTAAACTTTCTGCAAGTTTTCTTCCACATGAAGCCGGTGATACTCAGAAATGTTCCATAATCTCCTATAAATGTATACAAAAGGCTTCATAATTAATTTGATGAAATTGTCAAACTCAGGGGAGTGACAATAATAGATGAAATGACTCTGTGCAAAATTTAGATTAAAAAAAGGGCTAATAATACTATAACATAGCTGGTAGTTGGGTATTTTTTATGGATTCGCTCTTGCACATCTTTTCATCTTCTCCCTAAAGCACAGGGTTTTAACTACTGTGTCGTTTGGTTGGAAAAAGTAGGTTGTATCACAGTTACTCAGCTTATTGTTTCAGGTGGATCCACTCATCACATAACATACAAATGTGTAAACATGGTGTTTTGTTTTCAATGAGAAATACATTTCTATATTAAATCAAGGTTTACTTCTTTGTAAATCTTGCTTAAAAACATGTTAATTTCACTTAATGGCCAACAGCTAAATTTAGAAAAGCAAATGTGTACATAATTTGGGAACATTTATTCACATTAAAAAAATACTTTTACACAGTGGTACTTCACTTAACAATCCCAGTAAAATAGAATTAACTTAATCCCTTAAAATAATATTTGATATTTTTAATGTTAATGAAAATGTTTAAATTGTAAGACCTGCTTTGAGGAGGAGCTTTGTGTAAATAGGCAGTACTTTGTGAGAGCAAACATTTTGTGACTCTGTAAAGTGTGAGCTCCTATTTTTATCTTGGTATTTTGTTGACAACTCTGCTATGAAACGATCTCTTGGCTTCTGATTCCTCTACCTATTGGTTCTATTTGCAAGGTATGGTTTGTCTTCTCTGCTTTTTGGTTATTTTACTTTTTGACAAACTAAAGGTGCCAGTCCCTTGGTAACAATTCCAACAAATAAAAGGATTTTGTGAGACTCGGGTGAACTTGTTCTAATTACAACATTCCCTCCAGGTTACCTAGTTAAGCTAATTCAACAATGACAATCACTGACACTTATGCATGTGAACATGACCATTACATGCAGTATTGTACTGCAGTATAACAATATTGACTTAACCTAAATTCCATTGTGCTAATATTGGAAGTCATAGCTACATTGTCATCTCTCATTGCTTGAATTCCTCAGGGCTGTTGGGACGTTACCATTTCTGTAGAAACCCTTCTTTTTTTCTCATAGAACATTAGAGAATTTTATAAAATACAGGTATCACAATGCATCATGTGTAATTAATGCATTTTAGAAGAGAAAATGTTACAGTTAAACCTAATCAATGGGTATTTGGACTCCAGATTGACTAAACAGCTCATTTCCACAGACCAGTTGGGAATCCTATACATGTCGTAAATGGAAATGTGTCTGAGAAATTCAAGATTTATTTATGCAGAGTCTTACATGTTCCAAAAATAACCTTTTTAAAGGTTATAAAGTCTTGTATTATGCGTGTTGAGAAGTTCAAGCTCACACTAACTTGTATGACCAATGTACTGAAAGTCACTTTGCAATACTAATGTAATCAATATGATTTGAATATATATTCCTCAAACTAAATAGAGAGCGAGTAGCATGTCGATGCGTGTGTACTCAGTTTTTAACAGTTCAAAGGTAATTAACACCCACCTGCAATTAATGATGCTGATTGCTAATGCTTCTAGTAAATAACCAGATTTGTATCTTGCATAGTAATCCAGAACTTAATCTAGTTTCCGATTTAGATATAAATTTAAAAGTCTGATTATAAATTTTCCAATGTCATTCTCCCAACTCAAAGCATCGATGTTTATAAAAACAATTGGTAACAACTCTAGCCATTAGAAATTGGAAACCTTTCGAAAATGCATTTAGTGTTTTTTTTTCTATTTGCTATCTTTCCCTTCTGCACATAAATATTGAAAATACTCTGTTAATGGGGGCCCACACACGCAGTTAATGTAGTTCAAACGGCTTGTGGAGAGCAAAAATATATTTCACCACTCTCCGCTGAATATCATGCAAGTGGCCAGGAATGGAGGCTATATGGGCCATGCTGAAAATGAATAATGAAACGGAGAGAGAGAGAGGAAAATAAAGGGGGGGGACTTAGCTGACAGATAAGAGCAAAGTGAACACACACACCAGTGCAAGATGAAAAATGTGTGCTGACCTTTTGCTTTCATTCCTGTCATGGTCATTTATTCCTCCCTTTGAAGTGTCTCTCTCCTCCCTGTCATAGATCAAGTCAAGACACAAGAACGCCGTGAACCAAATACAAATCAGCCTCTCTCTCCTCTAACAGATGTCTCCTTGCTCCTCACACTCGGTTCTGAGCAGTGATTTGTGATGGAACATTACGAACAGTATTAATACACAGAGGAGGAAGGTTGCCGCTCGGTTGTCATTGTGAAAGCTGATTATGAGGGTTTAATTTCATCAGATAATGCCTTCATTTATGAGGAGACACTGCTGGAGGCAAGAGGTCTGACAGGCTTTCAATGTTACAAGCACTCCCCCTGCTGTTCATTAAAATAGAGGGGGAAGAATGGTTCTCAACTGAAGTATGTGTCATTTACATATATGGCTGAAAAAAAGTTATTAATTTTAGTTTGTATTGTATGTAGACAGGAGTTATGTGTTTTTTTTTTTTATCTTTAACTATGTTCTTTTTAAAATACATTGTTTTATACTAAGTATAGACGTTCATATTTTTTTTCTGTTTCACAACATGAAAAAAATGTGGAAATTATATTAATTTGAATAATCTTCTGCGTGAAATGTTTTTTTTTTTTTCATCAGCAATAATTTAATATGATGCCTTGCATAACTTTTTCACACTTCAACCTACAACAATTAACATTTTTTTATGAATGTTAATTAGCTTTTAAGTGATTAAACAATCCATAGATCTGGGTAATTTCTAATTAGATGGCAAAGGATAGCCGATATGATGTTCTAAAGGTTTTGCAGAGAGTCTGAAAAGTTTACATTGTTGCACATCAAGAAACTAAAATGTTCTCTCTCTTTTTTTTGCAAAATAGCTCAAGCTATGTTAAACTGAGTGGAGAGTGTATGTGACCCAAATTTTCAGTTGGGTTTTGGTTGTGGTTCTGCCTGTTGAATTTTTGCTAGTATCAAGTCTTTCACCATATATTCATATTATATCTCACCAGCCTTATTATTCCTGCTTATGAAAAGCATCCTCAACTCATGATGTTTCCATAGTTCTTCATAGTGGGCTGTGGATTGTCAGATGTTTTGCATTCAACCACTCCTTTTCTATGCCTACTTATTCTTGCACAGCTAATAGTTGTTCTGTCAACAGATATTCAGTTTCATCAGTTTTCCTGAATTCCATCTCATGTTATATCAGGCTTGAAGGAAAACATTTCTTTTAATAAGTTTTATGTAGAGCAAGTTCTGAAGTGAAGGAGAAATCTGGATTTGTCTTTCATTTAAGTAAAGGCTAATTGGAAGTTAGACAAAAATGTTAGTGAAAGTTTTTTTGTCAGCAATATTAGACATTGTGAAAAAGAAAGCCTCGAGGTCATTTTAAATAATTAATGCTGGACTTTTGAGCTACCGCTCCTTGGCAATAAAAATCATCTCTCTTTCTTTTCCTCCATGTCATAATGTCAGTCAGAATGTCGGGAATGGACGTCCTGCTGGTGGACAACAACAAGACCGGAGTCACCCCGATAGACAATGGGACTTTTCTCCGTTTCTCCCCGACGTCTGCCTCCACGTCGGCGGCTGCATCGTCCCCAGGAGGTCGCCAGGGCAACGTCTATGTCTACGTGTGGCTCTTCCTCGGGCTGCTGGTGTTCCTGCTGACGCTGCTCATCATCTCCCTCCACAGGCTGAAGAACATCATCTCATCGTCTTCCTCGGTCCCCGACTGCAGCAGCGAGGGAGGGAGCTCCTTCACCAACATGGAGATCTGCAGCATCTCCTCTCAGAGGTCCACCATTTCTGTGCTCTCAACCTGAGCAAGCTTGCAGCGTTCAGACTCGTGTATAAATGCGCCGTTTTCTCTTTACAGGCTGAGAATGCATGCAAAACAAACAAATAAACCAACAAGAAAAACTCCACAAGACCAGCTGATGGATACGAATATCCTTCCATGCATGCATACTTTAATCCTGGAGGTTCAGTGACACTGATGTCTATATGCAATCTGCATAGCTACCACAGAGGCTACAAGGGTTAAAAGTCAACATATCCTGCTAAACCTGACTTGAACAACAAAAAATTAACCTGATGAATACTTTCCCATTGCAGGGAAAACAAAGTGAAAGACAATTATCCTTTTGTGTTGACTTTTTCTGTCTTTAGAAGCTTTGTAAATCATATTCTGATGATATCTGTAGATTAGGCTGCAAAACCCAGCATACTAAAATATTAAATATCTGAACTTTGTAAACAGGAGTGTGCATCTGTGGCAAATGCTTTGAATTCACACCAAGGTAACATATAGTGTGAAGTCAGAAGGCTACACAGAGGAGAACATTTACAGAACGGAACAGGTCAAAAGTAGCAAAAACTATAGAATGAATTTCTGGCCTTGATAGGCAGATCTGCCTGCGATACCTCCTGCCTCCTGTCAGCTCCCGTGGAGCCTGACGCCAGTCTGCAACAAACCTGAAGCACAAGGTTTCTCTCCAGCTGACAACCCTCATCTGTACTCCAGGATGACAACCCGGCAAAGGTTGTTTCCGCTGTTCAGCAAGTCAAAGAACTGGTTGGCTAGTTTGGCACAGTTGGAGTGAAAAGAAAAAAAAAGTAGATATGATTCTAGTTGAGGGTGGTGGAAATATAAAATACATTCATTTGACAATCCCATCTGTAATGTTTGTTTAAAAGGATCTCTTGCTGTACGATTTTCCCACCATTTTTTTTTTAGGATTTAACTGCGTTTATGTAGGAAAAACAGACTAAAATAAGGAATAGTGTTAAAAACACGAGATAAACTTGTTCATCACTGTTCTAGTTGTTTTAAGCTTATTAAAGCAACTAGAACAAGTGAGTAGTTGCTTTTCAGTACCTATTGTTTGAATAGTAAATATCAACCTAGATTCTCTTGTGTTTCTTATTTTGAGAGTCACATTTAAACCTCAATAAAGCAGGAAGTCAATGAATAATACATTTAAAACGATTAGAGCCTGCAATACTAATTAGAAGTTTTGTAAATCATTTCCTGATTGATTTACAAATCAAAATGTGACTGTCCTGGTCAAATCATATCCAAAAATTGTTTAAGTGAAATGTTTAAATTTCAATTAAACATGTGAAATAAAAAAAGAAAATAATGATGTTGATCACCTCCACATTCACAAACTTAACTTACTTGGATTTTTCAATTTTATAATAATTATGCTACTGCAATAAAACACCACTTCTTTTAGGATTTTTACACATCTGTAGCCTGGAATCCAATAATCAGTAACTGTTCTGTATCTTGAAGGTACAACGCAGTATTTTCATACAACTGGAACTCATTTCTCCTTTCAAGGAAACTAATAGACATACAGACAGACAATATGCTAAATTAAAAGTCCAGACCTCAAATTCTTTGCATATTTTATTTTTCTTATGATTTTTTCCCAACTCACACATGTCATATTTTACATCTTTGCAATAAAACATGAATACAATAGTTTTTTTACGGTTTCATAGATCCAAAAATATTTAAGCTTTTTTTTTTTTTTTTGGATACGTAAGTTTGAACCTGTCAATAGGAGTATGTGCATGTGCGCGTTTGATCATGATGGCTTCACACATACAGTACGTGTCACACGCTGTCCTCTCTCCTCGTCTTCTCTATCAGCTACAGAATCATGATATTGCTTACAACTGTGAGGTTGTAAAACTGAAGAATCACTCATGAGCTCAACGGTTTTTAAATACAAACATCAATGCACAAATAATCCCCGAGGGAAGAAAAATAAAATAAAAAGTGGAGCCGAAGGCAGCCGACCAGAAAGAACCAAGCTAATAAATAATGATATGTGATTGGTGCAAAGTGCAGATACAAAACAAACTAGTTGATTCTCTTTTTTTTCCTTTTTTTACTTAAAATAATCAACAAATGTGGGTATGTGAAGGTTTCCTTTGCACTTTCGGTCCCATTCAGCCCAGTAAGTCTCCTGCCAAGCTTGAATCAAGACTGTATGTACATATTTGACAAAACAATCACCAAATATACAAAGGAAATCATGTCGGTCTCATATTTGTCATCTTCAGTGGCACGGAAAGAGCTCTTTGTCATAACTGTCTCCAGCAAAAATGAACAAAAAGGGAAAAATAATTCACCATCCTTGATACCACCATTTTTACCATCAGTCTTGTCGACATAATAATTATTACACAGTATTTTACATACAGCAAGTCATTAATAAATTAAAGGTGAGAAGCGCAGTTTGTGTAGTGAAAGAACAAGTGCAACTCTGAAGGAAGAAGAGCCTTATTTACATAAAATCTGATTTGGGGTTTAAAAAAATCATAGGCAATTAAAATGAAATGAGATAAAAACTAAATCAACACTCTGGGTAATTTTTCAGGAGAAAATTTAAGATCGAGCCAATTTCACCGGCTTCTGGACAACAGGTACAGGCTGGTGCGTTAGTTTAGAGACAAGAAATTTTTTTTTATTTCTAGTTCACCCAAATAATTAACAAATACAACTCAGTGACGTCAGAATTCAAACAAGAAAAAAACCCAAAAGGAAAAAAGACTTGAGTATGTGTGATGATTTAAACGTACCAGGATCAGTGAAATCGATCTGTCCCGTGAGGATCGACATCTGCTTCACTGGCTCTCTGCTCCTATGTTGCAGTCACTGTGTTGTATTATCGAAGCAGATTTCAGTGCGTATCTTGTTATTATGCGTCTGTGGTTACACACGTGTGCACATAGGAAACCATTCCCACTAGCGCAGTCGCATCCTCAATGCAAGGGAATAGAGCCTATAGGTCTGAAACTAAATTTTCCTTTGTCTCGGTACCTGTGGTTTCCCCCCTTCGTGTTGCTGAGGCACAGCAGCGATGCAGAACTCCTTCCCTCGTCCAACTCAAGCCGTCCTCCTCAGTACCTGTTCTGGTGTTCGTAGTGCCAGCGGTTGAAGTCGATATTGAACGCTACGATGCTCCCAGAGGCCATACCGGTGATTAAAGTCCTGTGGGACAGAACGCACGGGAGAAACGCATCAACAGAAACATCAACAGGACTCATTTCCACAGCAAATAGGAGGCATCTGTGTATTACACAATAAATAATCAGAGTTGTGAAAAAGTATTTTCCGTTCTTACAGTTTTCCTCTGTATTTTCCGTTCTTACAGTTTTCTTCTGTTCTTACTTTTTTGTCACATTTAACTTTACTGCCTTAATTTTTTAAAATAAATATACTTTATCAAGGAAAAAATTATTATCCAAACTAACCTGGTCCCTTGTGATTAACACCCTTTGTTTATTATGAATTAGGCAAGTACAAAAGTCAAGTTCAATCTTAATAGCCACACCAAGTACAGATTACTTCCAGACCTTCAATTAAGAAATCACTTATGTAAGTTAAAAACATTAAAAACAAATTACCTGACAGCTATTAGTCTTAAAATACTAATAGCAATTCTAACACTTTGTTTTTAAAAAAGTGAGACCTAGTGGAGAAAATGTGGAAGTGACCAGCTTCTAAAAGTTAACAATGATTTGCTGTAATCTTTCAATTCTGCTCTTCACCAGAAAATTCTGACGGCCAACGTCCAGATCTTAAGCTCATCTGCCCTTGAGTTATATAGCAGGATAACAAACTGAAGCAAACTGAGAAATCCACCTATGAATGATGAAGGTAAACAACAGCCATGAATTATAGCAATTTTCTCATCACAGACCACAAAGACTCATCACAGCCGTTGTTGCCAAGGGTGAAATAACTGGCTACTAGTTTTAAGGCAGTGTGTTTCATGGGAATTATTTGTTTCTCAAGCTCAGCTGGTCAGACTTCACGGCTCCGTTTGAACTAAGCCTGCTTTCTCCTGCATTTCTGTGTACCTCTGGTCATGTGAGAGGTCCATGGCCCGGATGCCGGCGTCACAGCCTGGATAGATGTAAAGCTGTTTGAAGTCACAGGCCTGCCACACCTCCACCACTCCGTTGTCCCCTCCAGTCACCAGGTTCTGCCCATCACTGCTCAACAAAATGGCCTGAGGAGAGGTGCTAGAGGTTAAACAAGGTTCGATGCGTGGATGAACAACTATATCTTGTTTACGTCAATAGCAGCCTTACTCGAGAGGAATCATTGACTTCCATTTGTGCCAGCAGTTTGCCATTTATGCTGAAGTTGCAGAAACGACCTCTCTCGTAATAAATGATACAGTGTCCCTCGCTGGACACGGAGATGAGGCGAGGCTGCATGCAAAGCTCCGGACCCTCCAGGGCCCTCAACAGGTCGCCTGTGATGGTGTGGACCAGGCATGGGCCCTCTGGGGAGTGACAAAAAAAAGTAACTTAGTAATGTCAAACCATATTAAGAACATAAATGTTCTGGAGGGCCAGTTGAGCCAGAATGTATTGATAAAACCCATTAGCAAACTGCTCAAACAATAATAAATAGCAGTCCCTGCATTCAATAAGTCCCTATTAAAATTAAATAATATTTAACATTTTTTAATTCTGATCAGTCGCTCTAAGGTTTCATGATTGCTTTTGTGGGTTTTTTTGTAATCAAAATCACAGATTTTGCAATGCTAGTTTAGATATATTTGCAAGTAATTTTGCAATATTTACACTTAAATGTGACTTTTTGTTACTCGCTGTATTGATTGTGAATTATAAAGTGACACCAAATAAGACTGAGGCAGCAGTGTAGTAACTTAAACCCAATGTTTTTGTCCCTTTTTGGTAAAAAAAATTAAAAAATAAATAAAATTGCACAAGCCGACAATTCTGCATTATTATAAAAAAAATGCAGAGACCAGCTGACTGAGTGAATATCCATGATCATGGAATTCTGAAAAACTGGAGGGAAGTAATCTGAAGTAATCTGGTGTCTGTAGTTTAGAGGGCCACATAAAAAGCTGTAGCGAGCCAGATTCGGCATCCCAGCCACAAGCTTGTCACGTGATTTAGAGTCTTTGCTCGATTTCAGATGAATATATAAATGTCGCAAACCTTTGGCTCCACTAATAACCAGTCCCAGCTCTGCGCAGACAGAAACACACACCACTTCATGGTCATGTCCCGTCAGCACCGCCCTGGGAGCCGGGTAGTCACCTGGACAAAAAAAAAATATTATCACAAAAGTCAAGCTCTGAAACTCTTCACATCCTCAGAATAACACACAACAACCATCTCCACCATGACCTCACTCACTGTTATTAGGGTTATCTCCTATAATATGATGTCGTCCACTCCAGTACCACAGAAGAAGAGTAGCGTCTCTGGAGCCGGACACGATGTAGCAGTCTCCTCCGATGTAGGATTCTGAGCGGGCCAGGCATGTCACCACGTCCCAGTGGCCAAAAACAATCTGGGTTAGTTTTCCTGCAGAGAGGAAGAGGGAGGACACTGTAGTCAGCGCGCCTTCTCTGCTAACACGATGGAAGGTCATGGCAGCTTAACTCCGGGATAAAAATAAATCATGGTGGAACGAGAAACAAGCAGATTGAATGAGCAATTTTTTTTCTAAATTCTTTCTATCTATCTATGATAAACAAGCTTTACAAGCTAAATAAAACAAACCATGTTTGTTAAATATCCACACCACCAACCAGTTTCAGTTGAGTAAACTCGGAAGCTCTTGTCCCAAAAGCCACAGACCAGGATGTAGCGGTTGTCGGCGGTTACCACAAAGCAGTGGGTGTTAATCTGGATACTCTGGTCCACCAGGTCAGTGATCTGTCGCTTGTTCACACCTGAATTGTTCGCTGCATGGAAGAACAGGCAGGTTAACAATGCAAAAAGGAAGACAGCATAGCATGGTTTTGTAATTAGCCATGTTATAAATGTGATTTTGACACATCTGCAAACATACAGTTCAGTCTTGAACATATGCTAGCATTGTTCTTACCATAACATGTTAAAGTAAAAAAAAAGGATGTGTAATTTCTTTTTTAAATTCCAACCTTATGTTTGCACATAATTGTTGTTTTCAGCAACAAAACGACCCAAATTACTGATGATAGTTGATCACACTGTCAGAGAACTTAGCCACTTGAAAATGGGAAACACAAAAGAACATAGAAATGACAAAAAGGAGACGCTTGTTGTTCCTTAATAAATCAGGAATAACTGCTCAGGTACACTTGCTTATATTATCCTTCCTCCATGCCATTTACAGTTGACATACCAAAATCATATAGTGGTATTCTGATACAGTGCAGGATAACACTGCGGTCTTAAAACCGCTATACAAATGTTTGTCCACTGACCTATGAGAGGATCCATTTCTATGGGTAGATGATGGGCCTGTTCCAGAGAGTATCCTGGAGCACCACGGAGGCCTGATTGGACAGATATTACAGTCACATCTCTGTATGAGGGATTTTTGTCAAGACAAAATAAAGTTCCTGCACTGCTCACCGACTGTGTTGTGCCAGCGGTTTACAGCAAACAGCCGGCTACACGTGACGGTGACGGCCGCCGGGATGCTG
This sequence comes from Poeciliopsis paucimaculata, assembly GCA_903067055.1. Taxonomy (NCBI): domain Eukaryota; kingdom Metazoa; phylum Chordata; class Actinopteri; order Cyprinodontiformes; family Poeciliidae; genus Poeciliopsis; species Poeciliopsis paucimaculata. The sequence goes on along the minus strand of CAEGAD010083178.1, from coordinate 56,227 downwards.
AGGTGGGGCAGAGTGTTGGCTGCAACATGTGTGACGGGAGAGTTGGAGGGGAACTTGAGCACCATGATGACATCCTGCTGCATCTGATCCTTAAACATCAGAGGGCTCTGGGGAAGGAAACACTGGTGAGACAGACAGAGAGGAAAGAGAGGAAAGGACAGATAGATAGAGAGAGCGAGAGAGCGAGAGGAGGGAAGGTAAAGGAATACAATGGAGGAAGGGTTGGAGATGGAGGGATAGGGAAAGACAGAACGGATGGGACAGAAGGAGGGGAGGGAAAAGGTAAATTAGTGGGAGCACAGGGTCAGAACAGGTTCACACACTGAGGAGGCTTGAGAGCTAGGAGAGGAGGTGGAGGCACTGGCTGGTCGGGTTTGGGACTGACAGGTTTGGGTTTGACATGTTGAGACACCGAGGCCTCACACTGCTGAGGTCAAAGGTCTAAAACTTAAATAATAAACATTATTGTATACTATAAACCTCATTTGATAAAATAATCAATTCAGCAAATGCATAAGAGTTTTGGTGGAATTGGACTAATCCAAAACATGACAAAAGAAACATTGTTCTGATAAACAGAGCTGGATAGTTTTTTTTGTGTGTGTGTGTGTGTGTGTGTCTTTAATCACTTTAAAGTAATTAAAAAACATGTCTGCTGTCGTCTCACCAGGTGCATGGCAGAGGAGCGAGGCGGGTGTGGCTCAATCAGCAGCTGGGAGGGAACCTGTCCGGAGACCTGAATCTGAGTCTCAATCACCTGAAGACAGCAGAGACAGAGACAATTTTAAATAGAAAGTTACACATATTTTAAAGAAATGAATACTGTGTATATCTGCACATTAATTCAAACAAGTTGTTAATTAACAAACCTAATAAAGTTTTTTAGGGAGGGGAGTTATCCAAGGAAATAGGCAAATCAGAGCCTGAAATTGATCATTTTGTGATTTTACAAACACAAACTACAGTGTATTTGACCACAACAGAAGACAGAAAGGGGTATTAGAGTTAAAGGGGTTGTGCATGATGCTTTTAAGACTTCCATTTCTAAAAAATATTTCTAAAAAAATATATATATACATTTATACATATACATATTTTTTCTTTCACTTTACAATTATCCACTAAATGTGTCGGTCCATCATTTACATCAACAAAATACAAATAAGTTCAAAATATATTTAAAGATTTTTGGGGAGATTTACCCATCAACTGCATTTTTTATTCAAAATTGACCTGGATGTACAAGTACACTTTTATAAATATAGTAATCTACTATATCATACGATTGTGAACCTAAAAAAATTGATTTTAGTTCATTCTTGATAATGTGTGAATCTATCAACCTCTCGCTGTACAGCATCCAGGTTGTCCAAGTTTACAGCTCCCTCATAGGACAGGAAGTTGAAAACGTTGAGAGCTCGGACCGCTTCTGGCCCCCGCTGCTTGTAGCCAAAAATGAGATCGATCCACTGGTGAAGCTGACATGAGACAAACTCACTCTCCAACGCCTGAGTGGAGACAGGGGTAAAAGCAGAGGAGGCGAATAAGGGCATAATTAGTTTTTGTCCACAGGTCGAGTCGAAAGGGGCTTGTGTAAAAAGTGTGCTCCCTACCATTCTGTTTATGCGGACAAAGTCTTCAGGTTTCTTAGCCCAGACAGGAAGCTCCACATCGCACACAGGAACGCCGTCATCACGCACGCCCAGTTCGTACTCGTTACTGTTCACAAACATCTCAGGCAAGTAGTAAAACTCTGGGATCAGCTCCTAGATGACATGAAATGCATCATTTTAGTATTCATCATTCAATCAATCTTGAAATTGTTGGATTAAAACCTGTTAACAGCTGTCGAGAAAAGCCGACACAACTGCTGTTATCACGAATGAATCAGTGCAGAGTGCTTGTGTTGGCATCAGATAATTAGACGAATCATTAAATAATTATAAATATTTGTCATACATTAAATAAACTGAAAATGGAAATACTATGTAATTAAATAAAGTGAAAAAAACTGATTCCTTTTAATTTTAACTTTCATGTTAAAACAGCATATTATTATGTCAATTTTCTTTATGATTTTGTAGTTCCTGTGCAACTATCCACTGAGCAATAAATCAAACAGTCCCTTAGCTTGTCAAAGACCCCAGCATCTGATTGGCTTACTTTTAAGCCAATCACATTTTATTTGAGGCCCATCTACAAACTGAGACACCATATCTTTAAGAAACAAAGATACTGAGTGAGTAAATGAATGAAAAATAAAATGAGAAATAAATACATTTTTTTAATTATTTTTCCATTGAAAATAATACTGCATAGTTAATACTTAAGAAGTTAAGAAATTATAACTTTTTTATATAATAATCACAACACTAAGTTCTCAATTAGAAATTATATATAAATTATTTATGTTATTTTTTTTCTCAGAAAAGTGTGCACTATATTTCAGCTATAAATAAATTCCAGCATGAAAAAAAATCTTCAGAATACACCTCTGGCCTTATTCAACATGAACAAATACTGTTTTTTTCAATAGTACTCACAGTTCTCTTTAGTACTCTCAAGAAAAATGTTTTAATTTTTGAAATACTTTCAAATAATTGGCTGTAAAACACTTGTATTTATCTCAGTATATTATCATGTCTCGGTGCAGAGTCATTTTATGTAGACTCAGAGTTTTCAGGCATATCAACTGCCACCCTCAGTGACGTCTTCCCTCAGTCCAACAGAAGTTACCTTAACATCCGCCGTGTCCCTCTGGCAGTTCCTCCATGCACGACCGATGCCAGAGAAGGCTCTCTCTGGATGGTCGAATTTACCGTCGTTGGCATTCAGGAAAAATGTGGTGAAAGGCTCCTAAGGCCACAGAAAAATACATGTGTTATTGCAGAGGAAGCCTTTAACATCCAAAATGTTTAACGTGTGTAAAGCAAACACTTACTATTCTGACCATCCACATCAATGTGGAGTGAGCTGTGGAGTATAAGGTGGTGTAGTGGTGAGGGGGTGTGCCGTCATCATCCCATGTCTCATAGCGCTCTGCATAAAATGCTGCTCGCTTGGGATTCAGGGCACCGATTGGCTGGAAAACACATACTGTTGCTGAAAACCTCTAAGCAGCACGCATGGTAGCATTACTAACATAAACAATATTAGGTTTTCATCATGTAAAGCACTTTGAGTTGCTGAAAAATGTTTTTCATCTAAACTTTGCTTTATCTATTTTACTTTAAAAAAAACAAAAAAAAAAACTGTACTAAAACATGATCCTGACCTTGGAAAGGTCTCTGAAGTTGCCAGGCAGAGTGAGATCAAGCTCCTCTGAATCATAGTTGGTCAGGACCCAGGGGAAGACAGGATACTGGTTCAAATCATTATAGGTCCTCCCTGCAGGGACAAATGTCAAAGAACCAATATGAAACTCTACTTCACTTAAAAGAAAGTCATGCAGTGAACACGTGTTTGTTTAGTTTATTAAAAATACGGTGCCAGTTTACAGACATCAAATAATTAAATACAGTTTTTGCATTTAATTAAGAAAATGAAGGGCTCTTATGTTTGGAGTAGAATGATTAAACAACAAATATCTTCAAGTAATTTTAATAATTAATATTAGACGTATCCATTTTAATTTATGATGAATGTATCTGAGATCGTTAGCATAATTTTCATTCTCTGTGGATTAGAAAAAACTCACAATAAATTAAAACATGTGCATCCCATTAAAATAAACCCTTAAGAGTCCAAAATCTTAGGCGAATTATGTCTATGTTGAATAATTTATAAACTTCTGACAGGCAGGCTCGGTAGGGATATTCTACATGACTGCAGGGAGTTAAAATCAAACGTGTCCTTTATTTTGTTTTATGCCAATATTTTAATATGAAGAACATTCTAGTGAGCCAAAAATGGGTGCAAGACTGGAACAGAAATCACAATAAAAGCTGAAACTAAAACATTTTATTATACAACATGAATATATTTAAAACCAGAGTTTTAGCCATAAGTAATTACAGATCAGCCATTAAGATAAACATGGATAAAGTAAGTCAGAACATAATGTGCAGTGGCACAATGAAAGCGGCACAGTGCTAACAGAAAAAGCAAAAAATAAAAGAAAATAAATAATAATAGCTGTATAAAATATTTCTGGTAAACCGTGATAAACTCCTGCTATATAACCATTTCAATAGATTCAAATGATTTGACTAAGAATGGAGAGAAAATGCATTACACATGTTTGTGAGAACACTGGATTGCAAAATGAATTTACCTGCAATAGTGTTTAGAAACATGAGGTACTCAAAGTTGGAGATCTCTCTCCTCTGCCAGCGCTGCGTCATGTTCGACGACTTGAAGAGCTGACGTGGGGTGGCCAAGGAGATACGCCTGAAATGTAAATGCAAACAAACACAGGATTTTTATTTTTAGTCCTTTTCTTATCCTAAAATGATATGTCAGACAACATGCGTTTCATACCTGGCTTGTGGAAGTCCATAACTCGTTCCCACTCCGACCCGAGGGAGGCTGTAGACGACCCTTTTGACTGTGGCCTGGTCAGGAAAGTTAAACATCACAGATGCTGGAAAGAAGAAGAGAAAACATGACCAACATGTCAGAAATATTTAGTCCAAATTATCAAATTATGTACTTTCAGAGAAACTAATCATAAACTAATGGGTGGATAAATCCAAAAGAAATTACCTCAAGCTACAAGCGTATTGAAACTACTTAAATATTTAATTCAAGTCGAGATTTTATTAAAAAACAGCTCAAAGTCAAACCAAAAATGAATAGTAAATTTATTTTCAGAAATGTCTTTAATCTCTCCTACACTCAGGTCTGGGAAATTAAATTAATATGTTGGGTTTTATCAAAAGGATCAAAGGGATTTTAACTGTTCATATTTAAAAACAGATCCGATTGATATGGTGCTCTAAGACTATTAATAATTTCATAAAAAGTATATTAAAAATAAGCTTACTCTGTGGTAAAATCATTGCAAACTCACTTCTGTTGGCCATAAAGACCTCCAGGCCTGTGTTCTGCAGCAGGTAGCGTCTGGAGAAGACGGCTCGGATCTCACTGAACATCCATTTCCCGTGCAAACCCTCTGAGTAAGCCAGCACCTGTTGAGGATGGACGTCATAATAGCACACAGGAAACATCTCATCTTTCCTTTTTCTATTGTCATCTTAATGAGGGAAAAAAATGCTTTCTCTTACTTTTGCATCCATCTTCTTGAAAGTAGGATCCTCTTCATCAACTTCAAAGTAGATCTCTGTAGTGGTGATGGAGAGAGTGCCTCGAGCCACCACCACAGGGGCTACCAGCTGAGCAGGAGTACTCAGAACCACAGGGCCTGCAGGAGTATGGGGCAATATTAAATTATCTATTCATAGCCCTGACAGGCCAGAGGTCTATAGGAGCATCAAAGACATGGAAACATCAGAAGCATTTCAAACAGGCTAGGATTGATTTTTGATATGCATTTTCCACTTTGTTTGCACCATCTGGTGTTAAAAGCATTAAGAGTTGATCTGTATCAGAATCAAATTGAGCAACTTCTGATTAAATCGTAACAGGTCAGGTGAATCAGCTGGGTGGTTAGTGCAGCTGAACAAAAACCAACAACTAAAAGATCCAACTTGCCTTTGGACGTAAAAAGTCGCGGACGGAAACGAACTAAAAACAAGAGTCATATACAGTTTACTGCTCAGCATGAAGGCATGAGTGCCATGTTTTTTTTTTTTTATGCCTTTGTGCGTCTCCACCTTACCAGCGAGGTTATCAATCTCTTTCTCCTGCAGCAGACTGACGGCGTCGTCGTCTCCCTCCAGCATCAGCTCCGCCTCTGGATTCTGGGTGACCACCGACTGACTACGGAAGTTTTTCTTCGACTTAACACCCCCCTCCTCCTCATCCTCATCCTCCTCTGTGCCTGTGTTACACAGTCAGTGAGAAGCTGCACAACGTTGACAGGTTTTTTTGTTGTTGTTTTTAACAATAGAGCAAAATACTGACCGTACTCATCCAGAGATTTTAGTGAAATGTCGGCATGTGTGGATCCAAAGGCATTTCTCACAAATCTTCTCCTCCTCCTGAGATCGTCCTCCCAGTAATCCAAACGCCAGAAGTCATGTAATTGGCTGAAGAAATGGGAGGGAAATGGGTATGTTTTTTCTAGTGGATAACAATCAAAGTGTGAATTCTATAACATTTAGGAGATTAAAGTTTGAGATGAAGCTTTGTCTTAGGAAGCCTTTCCAATTTTACAAACACAGTAAGCTAACTTTAAAGTGATAAAATTCCACAAAGGTACTCATTAATCTAGAGATAAAGAAAAAATATAGACTTGGTGCATTTAAAAGACAACAGTCAAAACCAAAGGACTGTGGATGCAACATTAAATTTTGTTGTGTTTGGTTTATCTCAGCAAACAGAAGTAAAATGCAGTTTGGAATATATAAAATTAAAGGGCTTTAATAAAAATGCGAAAGGGTTTGTACACAAAAGAGGGAAGTTGAGATTTAAATTGAGATAGGCACTGGTAACTCAGCTTTTTATCAGTGTTGCTGGCAACACTCTTCAGTGTGGATGTTCCAAAGTGAAAAAGAGTCAGTTTTCAGTATTATTTAGGTGTTGAAACATAAACAGGACAAAACAGAAAAAGTGAAAGAAGATTCTAGAAAAAAAACTACTTTCTACAAAGGGATGTCAGCTGGACAAATCCTAACCACTCTACTGTCTTCTATCTTCTGAATAACTGGTTTGTTCACTGTTTTGTATTCAATACTGTACAAGGCTCTTGTTAGACTTTGACATTTTCCACTCACCTCTGTGACATTGTCCCCCAGGCTCCGTGCTTATTGGTCAGGATGTTGAGGATCTTCTGTTTCAGCTGGTTGGCAGTCACATGATCTCTGTGCTTGGCAGCACTGATGAGGTGGTCACACATTTTTTCCTCCTCTCTGCGGTCCGCAGCATACTGAGCACAGTTAGACTGAGTAAACGGAATAAGAGTTAAGCAAGGACTACTGGATGCAACTTAAGGCATGGATAGTCTACAGTGCTTTATAACAGAAGATGGAGAGCCCCTGTTTACCTCAAACTCAGCGTGTTTGTGGACGTCCTCGGCCCGCTGTCTGTTCAGGATGAACTCTGCTTCATTGGCAACACGCACAATGTGATCCTTCATGGCATGGCACAAGAGTCTGGCAAAAGAGTTCAGATGCGAGTTGCACAAATATTGGTAAAGCAAAAAAATAAACCGAAAATCTTTCAGTTTCTTTGACTGAAGTCGTCAGGTGAGCTAATAACTATGGCACTGGTGCATTCATTTCTAGGCTGTACTTTTTAAAGTTTAAATTATGCAAAAAAAAAACAAAAAAAAAATTGTTTATTTTGGGACTTCTCACACATCTCTACCAGAGGAGGCAATAAACATTAGGGTGACTGTAAATGGATGGGTGATCTTTAAGCTCATTGGCTTACCTTCCCTCGTTGATGAGCTCGATGAAGGCCAGTCCAGCATTCTTCTGAATGGAGTTCTGCCACTCCTGCAAATGGACAAAAACAACAACATGAAAAACTTTTTAAAGCAGAAACAGCAGAACAGTGCCTTAAACAAGTGTATGGTCTCTTAAGAATTTGGATATTTTTAACACATATTTTTGATTATGAAAGAATGTAATAATTTTACCAGTTATGTAATTGTGATTTCAATCAAAACCCAGTGGGTCATATATGGAAAAATATTATTTATGTATACACAAATGTTTTAAAATTTGTTTTGGGCTTTTATATACTCAAACAGAACTCTAGTAAGCTTTCTTTGAAAGGAAAGGAATCAAACAGAACACTTTATTTGTTTAATCAATGAGACATTAGTAATGTAAAATGAAAAAAACATTTTCAGAGCTCTAAAAACATCACTACAATCACACCCATAAATTGCATGATTTTCCATTTCTTGTGCATAAGAGAGGGGAACTTCTGAAAGCCTGAAAACTATCAGCGCTCCATTAGCTCCACTGGCTCTTAAGGCCATCTCCCGTTACACCCCCAGCATCTAGGGGATCGATTTCTGGGCTCGAGTTTGCTCTCCACAGTCCTCTAATGGCAGACGAGGCGGGAGTCAGGGGTAATACTATACATGCTGACGAGATGCCTCCCAGAAGACAAAAAGGACAGGGAGTGGTGGGATGAGAGGGAAGAAGATGAAAGCAGTTGCTACTGAAAACACTGAGGCCAGGAAAGCAGAAGAGCCTGGAAGTGTGACTGATGATGGAAAGAAGGAGAGAAGAGAGCAAAAATGAAGTGGCTGAGCTCAGGTGAAAGACCAAGAGGAAAGAGCTTGAGGATGACTCCAAGAAGAAGAAGAGTTCTTATGAAGAAAAATAGAAATAAACAGACTTGAAGATGTGAGACAGACTTCAAGTCTTCTTAAAGAAACCGAGTCGCCCAGCTCTGTAACGGTAAGTTTCATTCTGTCTTTTGATCATCAAGTATAAAATAAGAACCACTTGTTTTTAATGCATGCAAGGACAAAAGAACCAGAAATCCTCCTTCATCAGTAAAGATCGGAAATTTTAATGATCGTCTTTCTGTGTTTTAGGATTAGGAACATGCAGTTTTCTTTCTTTGTAAGCATGCATATCATATAAAGTCATATTACATCTGCAATTAGTATATTTCATAGTAATGAAATATCATTAACCTCAGTTTATGGATACTTTTACCTTCTAAAATCATCATAACAGATCAAGAATTAAACATTCAAAAATGCTACGAATGAGAAAAATGCAACAAAATAAAGTTTAGTGTCAGGACATTAGAAAACATTAAAAAGTGAATTTTTATTAAAAACTGACCCTCATAGATTCACTGCACAAAGAGTGATATAAGCCAAGCCTTTAGTTTTTATGAAAATTAGGTTTCTCAGAAGATTTGATTAATACAGAAGTCCAATAAAAACAATGAAGCTTGCTGACCATGTTCTGTACAATAAAGTTCATCGATAATTGGTCAGAGCTGCTTTTAAATAAATTATTGAATGCCATTTGACATAGCATGGAGATTTTGGGAATACAGTCTTAAGTCTGAGTAAATGCAAAGTACTGTTCAAAAATGAAATTAGCATCTCCACAAAATTTTGTGTGTAATAAAAATGCAATTATCGCTTTTTAAAATGTTAAATACTGAAATTAAAAGACGTAATAACCCTATTAATAGAGATGATCCTGAATGAGAATAAGATTGAAAGCTCACCAACCTGAGAACAGAGCAGCATTACAAGCTCCACCACAGATGTGCTCGACTTCATGCACACCAGACCTGCAGAAAACACAAACACCACAGTCAGGAGTCTTTCTTCTCCACATCTGACAAATACATTTTCCCAAAACACAAAAAATATCAGTGAAGTTATAGGAGAGATCGCAGTTTGGGTTGCTATACAGTCACCATTGCTTAATTTATAAGAGGCATGCCACAGGAAAGACAAAAAGCAGAGAGATTCAGGAAAGAAGGAAGTGGAGGAGGAAGAGAAAGAAGGGAGAAAATTGAGAAAAAGGAACACAAAGACAGTGAATTACAAAACAGGAAGCAGGTGGGCAGACTGAGGACACATTTAGGACAACATACAATTCAAGTGATGCTAAATATAATCTGATCTAGTCACATATACATCTCTGTCTAGCTGAGTTCATACAGTGCAAAGTAGTGACTTCATACCTGCTTGAGGAATGAGAGAAGCAGATCAAAGACGCTCATTCACTCTGTGTTTCTCAAACACACACACACACACACACACACACAGGCACACTTGGTGTTTCTTGCACTCAAACATGGCGGTGAGGGACAGTGAATGAGGAGACTCCACAGAGAGGGACGCCAGTTAGAGAAAAAGGAGCCGTGTACAGCACCTGTACCTTCTATGAGCAGTTCCTGCCCATGGCTACCCAGCAGCGTCCTGGACAGGAAGGGAGCGAAGTCCACAAAGATCTCCCTTAGCAGCGGTGCCACTTTCTCCAGAGCGCGCTCCAACTTAGTGGTGATGCTGTGGAGGAGAATAGGGCGAGAAAAAAAGATGAAGGAACAAAAGAAGTGAGAAGGTCATACGTGACAAACAAGAGCTTAAAATATGTGGGTTTTACAAACAGATGTAAAATACATGCATGACAGAAATGAGCGGGGAAATGGGAGGACAAGAGAAAAACCGGGAGTTAAACCGGACATGGACGACGCAAAAGGTCAGAATCAAACATGATGATGGTGTGAGTTTGGTGGCAAGGCGGCTGTGTTACTATTGGGAAAGTGCTGCAGTTAAAAAGCTAATCATTGAGCAAATTAACTTAAAAATGGATGAAGCAGCTTTACTATATCGCACTCAAGTGTTGAAAACTGCATTGCGTGTTTTCTTGTACTATAAATGCTTGGTGTTTCTGCATTGAGAATTTTTCATGTATAGAAAAAGTTTGGTTAAATATGGGAGCACTTAAAATAATTGTGATCCACTTCCTCATTGTGCTTTGCAAAAATGTTTTATTTCTCAAGTAAATGAGCAAAATATATTTCATAATTAAGCGAAGGCAGGTGTTCAATCAACAGATCTCACAATATTTGTAGAAGTTGCCCATTTTAAGGGATCTCCATTTCCATTTAGACGTCAATTTGTTTTATCCAATGCTCATTTTCTCTAATTTTTCCAGCAATAGGTCAAAAATTATTGTCATAAGTGTATGCATATGTCTGAGCCTAAAAGCAAAATGTTGGCCCTCTGTGTGATTTAAAATAATATCAAAGAATTTCACAAAAGAAAAGAAAAAGGCACAAATAATAGTTTACAAAGAGCGGATGTTAAGTTCTGCCAAGTATTGTAAATATTAAGTTATCATAGCTAATTATATTTTCACATTTTTGTGGCTGCTGTTAATATCAGAAGAACAATTAGAAGCAAGAGGCTACAGAGGACAATGTTAGAGCAGAAATTTATTTTCTCCTGCTTTTCTTCTAGTTCAGATTTGTATTTAATTAGGTTTTATGAAATTCAGCAGTCACTTTCTCAGGTGTGACAGACAGTGCTCTGAAAAACCTAAACTATCAGTAAACGGAGTAAGGATAGTTTCAAAGTGGATTTGTAATATCAGTCAATTCAAGCCAAAGATGCACTGTAAACCTTTACCACATCTTCAGTTTAGGATTAGTCCTTTGCTCACATGAATGGCAATGGTTATTTTTTTATAAAACGTTGTATGGATCTGCTATGAAACAAACATTCCAGATGTTTGGAAAAACCTGCAAAACCTGCAAAGCCAAATTCAGCCACTGTGTGAACACAAACTTCTGGAAAACAAAAGATAAAAAAAATAATAAAATAGAAAAATAAATAAAACAAGAGGTTACAAGAGCCAAATAACTTTTTTAGGTTGGGTTTGCTTTAGTCAGAAATTGATACATGATGTGCAGATGAAGAGAATTTTTGTTCCCTCAAAGCGAGAGCCTTAAGATACTGACTGTTGATGACTACCGTGTAGAACCTCACCTAATACAATATCCAACCTGCAGATATCAAGTTGTGATAACAGGTGAAAAATTTAGATTAGACAAAAAATTAATCACCAGATTTGTGAGGGGCTTACATGTTTGAAAAAAAAAAAAAAAAAAAAAAGTAAACAAACAAAACAAACTCAAACATAAATCTGTAATAGAAACAGCAAAGTTTATTACTATGGAAACACTAGGTCCCTGATAAAAGAGTAAAGTGAAACCCAGGTCTGATCTAGACTTTGGGCTGAGTGTGTGAAGACAACCATGCAGTAAGGGACAGACTTAAATGTGGTGCAGTAAATGCGAACAGTATGAGCTGTTGGCCTTAAAACAAAAGCGATGCCATCATCTTGCTGAAGCAAAGATGTCCGTCTTTTGTTACATGGCATACAGAGAACATTTAGTAATAGCTGGCCAGAGCAGAAAGGGTGTGGTGGAGGGTGTGGCAAAAGGGGGGAGGGGACAGGACGGGTGTCTCCTTGCCTAAAACACTGTCCTGCATCTCGGGGAGCTGCCTGGAAGCCTGCCAGAGAGCTAAAAGACTTGAGCTCAGGGGGCGTCTGACCGCTGCGCAGCGCACACTGCGCCACCTCACAATAGGCACTGGAATACAAACCACACATAAAAAACACACATGCAGACATGCACACTGATTAAGGATCACACGTACACACCTCACACACTCCTGTGTCTGCTAACAATTAAAGTAAAAACTTCTACAGATCATTTCCTTTCAAAAATCATTTCCTGGTTAGTAAAAATGTATTCAAACTTTAGAGACGTCAACAGTGTTTTTTACCAAGACAAAACAAAGGTTGATGTTAATGAAAGTTTCATTTACATGTTCTCTGGAAGACATTAAGAGTGGTGAGCTCAAATTTGTAGAAATGCATTGCTTTGGAAAACTATTTATACCCCTTGAAATGTTTGATATTTTGTAATATTATTGCCAGAAACTGCATTTTATTAGGATTTTATGTCATAGACAAACACAAAGTCATGGGAAATTGCTAAATGAAAGGAAATGTTTTCTTACCAATAAAAAGGAAGTGTGTTTTTAATGTTTTATAGAATTTTTTTTTTCGCAATTACAACTGCAGATGCAGAAACAGATTTTTTTTTTTTTCTGCTCTTTCTTTTTTTTTTTTTTTCAAACCAACAAAAATCTAAAATAGATACATTTGTGAAAATCAACTTTTGCCACAGAATAAGGTTTAAACGTAGACTAGCGAATGGTCTAATCCCACTTTGGGAGTATGTCGAGTGGTGCTGTCTTGATAGAAGATGAACATCTGCACCAGGTTCGTGTGTTTTGCAGCCTCCGACAGGTTTTCATAAACTCTGAGCAGGTACTCAGCCACAGCTAAGGGAAAGAATTCTCACATAAGGATGCTGCTGACACAGTAGGCTACTGTGGGGGGATGCCGTTTTCAGTGTGATCATTCATTTTCTGCCACATGTAGGTTTTTATGTAGGCCAGAAAGTCCTATTTTGCTTCTTCTTCCACATGTTTGTTGCCTTTCCAGATGAGTTGTGAGAAACTGCAAACAGGCCTTCTACAGCTCCTTCAATGATCATTGTATTCTTGTTCCACACAGCGCAGTTTTCTGGAAAATATTTCTAGTTGTCATGTCTCTGTAGCATCCCAGAATTATTCGGGATTGGTGAAGTGTTTCTCTCATTAATGCTATTTGTTCATTAATGTTCTCTGATAAATTTCTGAAACCTTCACAGAACATTTGGATTCACAATGAGATGAACACATGTGTTTAATTTACTATTATTTACTAGTTACATGATTTCTTCAAGCAATTCAAGTTCAAGGGGTATGAATTTGTTTTCTGTACACTGCAATCAATTATGTTTTCCTTATCAGTGTCTTAGCAAGCTAAGACACTGAAACACAGTCATCATGTCGAGGCTGAAGAGCAGCATACAGATTTGACTAAGTGGGATGAGTCAGTGGTAAGTGTGCATGACGGCTTAAAATAAGTATGGTGAGAGGAATATTAATCTTAATCGATATGCAGCCTGGGAGCCAGGCGAGCTCATGTTTCACTTCCTCTGGCTGGATGCATCTGGCCCTCCTAATGAGCTCAGTCTCTGTGTGTGTGTGTTGCAACTGCAGCCATTTTTTTCCACATCGAGGAGGTTTAATACCAAAGCTCGATCTTATCAGATGAGATTAATGAAATCCCTGTCATTTGTTCATATTTCCCAATATTTCTCTCTTGTCAATGTGTGTTCAGAGGCAAGTGCTTTGAATTTGTTCATAAAAAAAAGATGTATGCATAGCTCTTGCTTCAGCTAAGAATTAGATGTAGCGTTTAAATAAACTGACTGCAGATCTGAGGAATTTGCTACCAAAGCTTTTGCGAGCTTGTAGCCACATTCCTGAAGCTCCCCGGTCTTCCAGACAGTAAATCCATCATCTAACCTCTCTGTGAGCTGTAAGAACTCTCCGAGAAGGATGAAGGGGCGGGAGTGAGGTGGAAATATGACAACGACACACTTGAAGCCAGACGCATTAACGTGAGAACGAAAACCAAAAAGGAAAAAAAAAAACAGAAAAAAAGAGGAAGGAAATCAAATGGCTGGAAAGCTTTTACGACGCCATCTACACACACCTCATGTTCTCCATTGTGTCTTCTGGCATCGGGGCCACTGTCTGCACTGCTGGCAGATTCTTACTAGTTGCACCGTTAACGAACGATGATGAGGAGGAAGAGGATGAGGAGGCAGAGTCTGCGGCACCTGGGTGGTGGGTGGGTGAAGGGTGGGAGGGAGGAAGAAGGGGTTAAGAGGAAGAGTGGTGAAAAATAAGACGACCATCCCAGATATGAAACATTTATAGCACCAGTCAGAGGCAAATAAATTCAATTTGGATGTTATTTCTCCAGACAAGCTGCTGCACCTCTTCTGGTAATGGTTTGTGAAAATAGCTTTGCAATCAATATAAAGAATCCAGTGCAGAGAGCAACTCCCGCCCACCCCCACCCCACCCAGCCTCTTCCATTATGGATGCATAATACAGCAGTGTATCTCTGACAGGCCGGCAGGGATGTGAATACTAATCTATTTCCCTACAATGGATCTGCTGAGTGTGATGCTGCATCTGTTTCTACAGGGAGCAAAAAAAGTAAATAAAAGCAAACATGGAAGAGCGCTGGTGACAGCCTGAGGGGAGTTTGCTTACTTGCATTAAATAGCTTGTGTTTTCTATCTCCATTCTCAAACTGTACTCATCTGGTTTCTGTGACGCTGAAACTATTTCTAAAAAGGAGTTGCTGACTCAGCTTCTTTCTATTCAAGTTTTTTTCCTCTGGCAGGCAAAGTGTGGAAGTAAAAGTACAAGGAGTTTTGAGACAACACAATCAATTCAGACCTGACAGGCTGAGGAAAAGTCATATATATATATATATATATATATATATATATATACAAACACACAAAAAAAATCTGGGTTTGAGATACATCCATTACATTCTTCCTGTCCAATTGTTTTATTTTGTAGTCTCAGGGGTCCAATTCTGTCTATTTTTCTAATGTTTTAACAAACATCACAAAATCTGAACTATATGAACTATCGTTTATGTATGTTTTTCCAGGCCCCTGGAGTCAAGCAAGTTTTGTTTCCATGGATCGAGTCTCCAGCCACATGTCCAACATTTTTTCTCTCACCTGTAGTGTTGATCATGCTCTTGGGTGTTGCTGTTGCAGCAGCAAAAATGTTGGGTGTGCTGCCAGGAGTGGCTGATCCACTGGTGGTGGGTGTGCCCACCGTGTTGACAGACAGGCTGCCAGGTGGGGGCTTTTTCACTGGAACAACAACACTCCTGTGAAAAGATGAGACACAAACGATTAGGCAAAGTGGCACTTGAGACATTCTAGCTGAGATTTGTTGTGAAATCGCGTCTTATAAATAAACTGAACTGATGTGAAACACTAACTCTGTAGTGCCTGCAGTGTTAAAATAAAGTGACAGGTGACTTATTGAGGTCCTCATTGAGGTCACCATGGCATCTGATGTAGGCAGCCTAGCAACAGGGAGAGCAGATACTAACAGTTTGAAGTCAATCAGTAACTGCTTCTTTGAATATTTATAAATGTTTATTTTACTAATGTTTCTAAATATAAAGACTCAGAAAACTTTCCCTTTGTTTTTGTATAAAAAATTTTCTAAAATTCAGATCTGAACATTTTCAGATTTGGGGTGTAGGATTAGAATACTGGAAAAACACAGAATTATTCAATTAATATACAACTAAATAAGCAAAAATATTGTAATTAATTTTATTAATACATTTTTCCATTATATACTTAAAAGAAGAAAAGTTGAATCTTAATGGGTCTTCATAAGCAATATTTAACAAAGGGTTGGACTTGCAAGTTAGACCTCAAACATAAGAAAATACAGTAAACATATCTCAAGACATGTCAGGGAGATGGATATAGATCATTTTCTATTAATAATGCATACTGTATTCAATCAATGACTTTGCTCACACTGTGACTAGACAGGATCAAGGAGACTAAATGATGGAGAGGAAATTTAGGTAGCTTGTCACTTTTCAGAAAGACACTGATGCGAGTTTTAACTAAACAAAACATGGATGAGAGTAAACACTATCATTTATTTTTCAATAAAGTTACCAGTTAAACTAATCAAGTTAAAATCATGTTTTTAGATTTTTATGTATTTATTTAGTTACAATAAAACAAAAAAATAAATTACTGCTAAAAAAACTTTTTTCACATACTAAATAAAACATCCGGATCCAGTTCTACTAGTAGAACAATGGTCTATATCAACATTGACTGTAATAATTGATCAGCTGATGGATGTGTTTAGCTCAATGCTAACAAGTCAATATCTTTCTCTGCAGTTCCCCTTGTAAATATGGCTGACCTGTCAAAGGAGTGGAACTGCATGGGCAGCATGGGATGAGTCTTCAGAGCGGGGTCCGGGTGGTAGGGCGTCGGCCCGGACTCCTGTCCCAACTCCGTGCCATCAATCGGAGCTGCCACCAAGCTCTTCAGGATTTCCTGCGTTTCAGGGAGAAAAATAAATCTGGTGAACAGAAAATCATTACATTCTGGTTTAAGTGTAGGCTTAAAGTGTAGGTTTAAAATTTGAATGTCCAGCTGGAAAAAGTCACAGGGTCATACACATGGTTAGAGTGTATGCCTTAGTCAGACTCAGATAAATTTCAGGCAGCATTTTAAAAGATTTGGACAATATTTTTAATGCATCAATTGTAACTGCATAATTGATGCAAGCTAAAAATAACTAAACCATATCTAAAAATGCCTCACAGTAAATAGAAGTTATTCTCCTGGAATGTTGTATTTGGCTTATGTTAAACATGCCTTGTGTTGTGGTGTCCAGGTATTTTAACTTAAGATTCCTTTGTCCAAAATCCAATATTCTGGAAGTCCTGGTCTTTTGTCTACATTGGTGCAAACTTTATCCTGACCTTCATATATTTCTTAGGGTTCACCAGAAATGTAATTTTTCTAATTAAACTGATTTCTTGTGAAATATCCACATGTCCAAACATGTCAGGTTTTCACAGGGTGCCCTAATTTTTTAAGGCGCTCACCTTAACATTGATGCCTTTGCTTGTTTGGCTGATGCTAGAAATGGATGAAGGTGGGGCTTGGCTCGAGTTTGGAGTGGATCTGGGATCATGGGGAGAATCCAGAAGGCTCTCCTGCGACCTCCGGACGTCAGACGACAGACTGCACAGCAGATCTGTCCCTCCACTTCCCCCTCCACCGTTGTCTCTGTCTCGGTCTCTGTCTGTCTCTCTCCCCACCAGGCCCAAACCAAGGCCACCGAGGCCCACCTCGGAGCCGTTCAGGGACCCGGCCACATGACCTTCTTCTCCAATGCCGGAGTCCGTATGGGGAAGGCCTGCCAGAGGAGAGTCATCTACTGGTGTAGAGCTCTGCTTGTCGCGGTCAGAGAAGGCTGTGGATGGGTGCTCTGTAATGGTGAGAGAGAGAGAGAGAGAGAGAGAGAGAGAGAGAGAGACAGAGAGAGAGAAAGAAAGAAAGAAAGAAAGAAAGAAAGAAAGAACATTTTATTTTGTTTATTTAACATGCGCTTATATATGGCCAAATATAAGCATTGTTTAAATTCAGATACCAATAGAAATCTATGGACATCATTTCTTGAAAACAGTTTTTTTTGTGTCAATTTCCGCTATTCTATTTTATTTGACATCTCTATCTCCCTGTTAAACTATTGTTGCTTTGATGCAGTCTGTATTTTCTCCACTGCAGGGTAAAATGATGAGTCACTGAAAAGTTACTCTATGATATAAATGACCCTGAACCAGAGGAAAAAGGAAACATCACCTGTACTAGTTGGGGAGTTTATCTCATGGCGGATGCTTCTCCCCGACAAGCTGGTGGACCGGCCAATCTCTCTCTGTGGTTCCAGAATATCTCGGTACTTTGACACCATGAGAACTGAGATGAAGTATACGACTGCCAGTGCCAAAAACTGAGCCTGCTTACTGTCATCCTGCAATAAAACAACACAAACATAAAAAAAACATAATATTTCAAGAAGAGTGGGATATGTTTCATTAGTGTTACAACACAAATAAATTCACCAACAGGCATGCTCACCACATCTCTGAAGACTACAGCTCGAAGACGATTGATGTCCACGTCCTGAAGGAGTCTGTCTGGATCCTGCTACAAATATGTCATGAAATTGTTGGGTCATTGGATGTTTGTGTGCTAGCTTTTAAGTGCAACAGGATGCGAATGTCATAAATGTGTGTTTGGTACCTTGCTGGCAGTGGAGGCACTGTGGAGGCTGTCCTGCGATTTGCTGCTGGTTAATGAAGACTTGCAACTTCGATCTCTTTGTCTTTGTCTGCATTCCAGGCAGTTTCTGACGGCCACGCAACACACTGAAGGAAACATGGAGGAAACAGGAATTTTCAGAATCAGTGAGATGTTTAAGATGAAGTCTGAAAAAGAACAAAGAAATCAAAAGCTATCTAAAGGGAAATGTTTTTCTCCATGTCTGCAAGAGAGCAAGATGAAAAGCAGATAACAGTAAGGCTGACTATATTTCAGGAAAGTTCCTGTTTTTAGCTTTTGAAAACCTCTGTTTGCTATATAATATAATATATTTTGAAATGTTGGTAGCTGTTTAGAAATCTCAGCGAAATAGATCTACATTCTCTGGGAAATATACTGTGGTAGCATAAAATGTTAAATGTAGTTTTAAATCTGAACTCTGTCAACTTTTGATCTAAAATATTAGCAAAACCTTGTTTTACAGTGACTGATCGCTCTCATGGGATGATGTTGTCTTTAATACTAATATAAATAAGACATGATCAACACAGGAAGGTCAAGACATTTTTGAATATTGTTCTTATGTCATAATCATATCCTTCGTGAAGAGAAACTAGAATCAGTTAAAATCTGTATTGGAAGCTTAAAGCTATAAAAAAAGAAAATCTCAAATCAGTATTAATATTGTAGTTAGTGGGTCACTTTTATAAAACATTTTCACTTAATAAAGTCATTTTTAATGAGCCCTTTCCAGGTTCCAAAATAAGATTATAAGCAGAAATGCACTGCTCTAAATTTTGTGCCCAATTTCCAATTTCTTTTTCTGGTATAGCTTTGACCTTGCAATGCCCATTGGCGTCGATTTCTCTTTAAGAACTAAAGCATAAGTAGATAATCCAACTTTTTTTTCTTGCCTTCCTGCCATGAACACCTTTTACTTATAGATTCTAGGAGAAGAGGCAACATCCTACTGTGTGTGTGGGAGAGGTGTTTCAGTAAAACAGGCAATTACTATTTTAAAGTAAATAATTTTTGCAGAGTTTACATTTTAACACCTTTAGCCCACGGTACATTACTGAAACATCAGCTTCTTTGGGTTTTCGCCATAGAATATATATCCTTACACCAACTCTGAGCTTTCCAGCAGGTTGCCAACATTTACCCATCCAGCACGTTCAGAGGAGCTTTGTGATACTCTGTTTAGCCTTCTTGTCACCTGCTCAAATCTCTTGCTCTTTTCACAGTGTGAAGCCGCCACAAACTTGTGTTGACACGTTTTAAATAGATTCTCATAAATATGTGCTTTCTTTGGCTTTATTTATAAAACATGTCAATGATTCTGAAACTAGCTAAGACTTTTTTCAGCAAGAAACAACTTCCACACCAAAGAGTGCGATTACATATGGTAAGTAAATAATCACAAAAAGTTGATGAAGTTGAAAATCAACACAATTTAGTCAATTTATTTTTTCTGCATCTCTTATAAAAATGTTTCTGCTTCAGTTTCAAAGTTAACTTATAAAATTTGAAATATTTACATCACTACTGATACTAAATATGGCCTAACTAAGCAAGCCATAAACCTGTAATGATGATGTCTACAGCCATAAGCATGAGTGCAGGGGTCTCGATTCTGATCAATACTGAATACATTAGAGCAGCACACACCGAGGCGGAGACACTGCCTCATTAGCCCCCCAGACGACATGTTCTTCTCTGCTTCGATCTCACTGAAGTTCAGCGAGCTGGCAAACACCAGAACGTCCACCATGGCCATCAGGCGAGACAGAAAAGTGACCGCCGTCTCTGAAGACATCCCCTGTGTCGCCTCTATGTTCTCCAACTCCGTCTGGATTGGGGAGAGGATACAAAAACGAACACGTTGGAGAGTCAATAATAGTGAATATCTCGGCTATAAACACAGTGAGAAGGAAGCTCTCTCAGCAGATAAGGAGAGACGGTAAAATCATCTTTTTTTTTAATAAAGAATTCGCCTTCGGGAAAGCTGGGTCTTGGATCAGCATGACTAAATCAGTCATGGCTGTTTATAACAACAAACAGGAAGAGCAACCTTCAGGGTCATGCAGAGAAATCAAGATGATGAAATCTGGCAACATAAAGTGCTCTCCACAATTCACAGGAAATGCAGCCTGATGACACACAGGTAATGGTAACAATAGCTTTGTGACAACAGCAGTGTGGTTGTAGTTAACATTGTCACTTGAATTAACCTTATTCTAAGACCTTTAAGCTGGATCTGTTTGAATCCCAAAGCAGTTTTACTGTGATGTATAAATACACATGACCTAATAACAGCACCAAGTGTTTGCTTTGCTGTTTCACTGCTTCTGTAAGCAGAGAGTGCAGATCTGTGGGGACAAAGTGTGCGCATCTGAAGGCTCATCAGAGAACAGACAGTTGAGGAATAACAGTGACACAGAGTGAGGACAGAAGTGCTTTGGTTGGTGCTCTTAGTTCTTCTGGTGATGATGAGAGTCTCAGGCTCGGTACGCACCTCTCCCCCTGCGCCTCCTACCCCAGGAATGGGGGTCACCTCCTCTCCCTTCGAACCCCTCTGGGGTCCTGCTCCTCCTGCCTTCTTTGGTGTTGATACAAACGGGACATTCTTAGCAAACGCAAGACTTGAGGATGGTCTAAAACACTCTTATTCTCTCTCTTATAGAAAAGACACTCTAGTCCAGGTCAGAAGTTTACATACACATCATAAGCATTTTGGAAGCTTATGCTTATGATGCTTAAACTTTTAATAACTTATTTTAACCATTCTGTCAAAATTCCAGCTGATTCTGAAAATAAAACTTTGACTCAAAAGTGGATTTGTTTCAAAATTTTCAAAGCAATTTCTACATGCTTGGTTAAATATATGCATACACCTCGACAATTCCTACATTCTTTCAGATCTTCACAATAAATAGCAAGTTTACTAAAGTATGTTGATGTGTGTTTGGATTCATTTTCACTTAAATACTAAGATGTTTCAACCATCTTAGTTTCAACCAACTCGATTTATCTTTGTTAAGGCAGAGGACTTGTATGCTTTTGAAGCTTTATGTAAAATAAAGCTTATAGGAAAAATCCACAATGCAATCAAACTTATGCACTCAATTCATACAAAAAAAAAATCTACATGCTAAAATGCTTCATTATAATCCAACTCCAGAAGAATAGCTTTTCAAATACACAATTAAAAGTCCAAAATTAATATGACATTAATTTCAATGATGTGTTTATAAATGTCTGAGCAGAAGAACTTTTGTCATTTATTTGGGGAAAAAAAACAACTAAGAATTTATTTATTCCTCCCTTCGTGTTTCCCTTTTTTCATTTCATAATCAAAAACGTGTTTTGAAAGAAAAACGTATAGTCTGACCGCAACAAATAATCTAAATTGGAGATTTGATTAGCAGCACAGAAGCACAGCAGAATAAAACACCACGGATGTCTGGTTAGTGTTGCTCACAATGATAATAAAACTAAAACATAAAAATGAACAGAGTAGAAAAGGAGGAAGAAACTTTAACTTACAGTGTTGGCACTACTCTTAGAACTCTGCGCATGCAAAACAGACAAAAACAGAGACAAAGAAAGACAAGAAAATACACAAAATACACGCAACACAGAGAGGAAACGAAAGATTAAAATATATACATGACAGAAAGAAAAAGTTACTTAAATTATAAATCAAATTGTTAATTCGAAAGATTAGAGCAAAGTTGAAAAAAGATCAAAACAGCGTGTTAGATCAAATGTTAAATGCATAAGTTACTAATAAGAAGAATCCATGTTTTTGAAGAGTTTAATTTTTTCATAAATGTACATATTGTTAAACCAAACGGGATTGGTAAATGTATTTTGCCAATACATTTAAACTTACATAATTCTTGTTTTTGTTGTGCTTTATTGCTTATAAACAAACAACCATAAAACCGAGGGAAAAGACACGTCTTTATTTTTTTCACAAATTCCATGCACATTAAAGAGCTACAATTCTCAGTTCTACCACATGGGGGCAGAGAAGAGCCACTTACGGAGGGGGAGGTGGCGGCCGACAGGAGAGGGAGGATGCCTCCACAGGCAATGATAATGTTGTCCACCATCTGAGAAATGAGGTGGATGGTGTTGTGGACAAAGATGATGTTTTCATTGCTGTTCACAAAATCCATCACTGACTTAGTGGAGTGGCTGAAACAAAAAGGAAAATAAGGGCAGCAAAGTTAACTTGGTGATACAACCGGGGAAAACGTGTAGCTGACCTAATTTTATGCAGCAGACACACACAGCTCACGTGGCCCCACTCACCTCCTCCACACGTGCACGTCCGTCTCCAGCGCAAACAGCAGGTCGGTGAGCAGCCTCTGGTGCATTGGGGACCATTTGAATTCTGGGATCCGGAACATGGTGGTGCGTGGGCCAGGGCTGAACTGACGCCGCTGCTCTTCCGTCATGGGCATTCCCCGGAAGCCTAGGTCAACACGCAGGTCCCGCTCCAGCTGGGCTGCGGTGCGGCCGTGCAGAGCCTGCAAGGTAGTGGACGACTGAAAGGTTAACACTGCGTTTATTCTTTAGGTTAGCATATAAAAACAGTTACGATTACAGTTCACTTAAAGAATCAAAGCTAAACAAGGGAGTGTCTGCTGTTATTTCATAACATGAGTTTTATTTTCTCAGTTCAGGTCAATCAAACCGAGCAGAATAGGGAAGCTGGTTTGCAAAAACTTTCTGAATTCTTTTTCAAATGTCCAAATATAACAAACAGTGTTTGGACTATTTAAAATTTCATTAACTAATCAATTACATTTGACCCAGACTATTACCCTCAGATGAGAAAAAATGTGTAGCTCTGCTGCCGTCTATATAAAATTCTGACAATGTGTAGATTAGAGAAAATCCACAATTAACTGAAACCTGTGCACCCATTCTATTTTTTTTTATTTATTGGAATATAATTATATAATAATTTTCCTTAATGATTATACTTGAAGGGCTTAAGTGAATCATTAAGAGCTCATAATTATGATGACATACAATGAGTGGATGTAAACTTCAGACCAGCAATGTTTGTACTGTATTTTCACAGAACCATTAGGGATTCTGAGAGCAAAGCAGCTAGGTAATTATGCACCTTGAGAGTTCACACTCACCTGGGTGGTAGCTGTAGTTTGGATCTTTTTTATGTCTTTGTCTTTCCCATCATCTGACCTCTCTGTATCAGAAGTGGTACTGGCTGTGTCTCCCCCGGTCTTCAACCCCGCAGTCTCTCCCTCTGGTCCGGATGCTCCCTCCCCCTCTGGGAATTCTGGTCTCGTCGCTCCCTGGAGCTGGTTCTGGCTCTCGGCTTCAGCAATAGAGCTGATGTCAGCAAGAGGACTCTGGATTTTGAATGGTCCATCCTCAGGGAGTTCCCCAGGGGTGTGGCTTTGGGTTTGTGTTAAATCGGAGTCGCAGCTGGTCATGTGGGCCAGCAAGCTGAGGTCATCACTGGCGCTGGTGGTGGAGTGAGCGGGGATGCTTCCTGATGGAGCAGGCTGGTCCGGACTAGGAAGAACAAGGGGATCTGTAGATGCCAGAGCTGGAAGCAGCTTCTCATCAACCTGGTGAAGATAAAATCCAAATTGGTAGCCAGAAGAGGAGGATGAAGCTACACAAAAACTATTTGACTTAATTAGGGAGAGCAATAATGAGAGCCTACCTTGCTAAAGAGAAATCCATTGTTGCTTGGAACACTGTCTTTCTCATCAGCTAACGTGATGAGAGGACCCATGTTCCCATCATCCTCCATGCTGACTCTCGAAAGCCCCAGGCTGGTCCCGATTCCAACCCTTGAGCCTGCCGTGTCATCTTTGGGTGCCAGATTCCCGTTCAGGTTCGGAACAACAGAGCAGTAAGAACTGTCCAAGAGAGAATCCACTTCTACTAGAGGTCCGTTTTCTATCCCTACCCCACCCCCACTGCCTCCCACGCTTCCACTCAGGCCCTCTGGAGATAGGTCCAGGTCATCCAGCTTCACCTCTGTGGCTTCTACTTTTTCCGCTTTAATGTCCACCAGGAGGTCATGGACCTCCACCCTCACCCCTGGACCAGCACTCTGCTCCCCTGGCGTCAAAGCTTCACCATTCGGCCGCTTCACTGAACCTTCAGCAAGAAGGTTGCGCGAGTCCCCGCCTGCCCCTTCACCGTACTCTGCTTCACTTTCCGGGGTCTGCGTCTGAGAATTGTCATCTATCTCTAGATTCCCGTTAACGACAGGAGCTGGTGTGGCCGAGAGACCGGAGATTGTGGAGACAGACCCTTTCTTTCCTTTCTTCATGTTTTCCTCCTCCTGACGCTGGTACTCTTCATACATCTTAGCTAAGTACTCCTTATGGGCTTCATAGGTCACCTGTGACAGATGGTGGGATATAATTGGAAAGGCGATCAGAAGATGTGTACTGAGAGCAGCTTCCCTCCACATCCATACTCAAAAGCTACTCCCAAGGGGGGCTATAGATCATCACAACCAGACAGCATGAACAAAACTGGGACTCCAGTCGCTAGAAGCATTAAGGCCAGAATCCATAAAATCAGCTCAATTTTACTTTGAGAACAGAAGAAGATAAAAAAAATAAAAATCTGTGACAGAATCCATGGGTTTAAAAACATATATATATAGTTGGTATGTTTTTTTTTTTCTTTAGAATGTATCTGTAAACATCAAAATACCTATTATTTCTAATAATAGGTACACAGATGGTATTCTGGATCAGTTTTAACCCCAAATTACTTTTTAGGTCTTTCTCTAGGTCTTTGCAAAAACTTTCTTCGATGAGGCCAGTCCTTACAAATAATAGCATATGATAAGTACCTAATTGTCATATACTCAAAAAAGGAGTAAAGCAAACTCCAGCAAAGATCTGATGCTTTCTCCTGCAAAAGATCATCTAATGCCATCCATGTTTTCAACTAATGGCTTTTAGAGAATTACCTGGTTTGTGTTATTCTGTCAAACTGGATAGCTGTTATTTTTCAAAGATTCAACCAAAGAAATTATTTTTGTGAGAGGCTGCCAAAACTATGATAGTTTCTGTTTGGTGTACATTTACAGGGTAGCTTAAGCTTTCCTGAACTACCTTTTCCGCTATGAGAGTATAGTCTTAAGACTGCTGAATTAATCATTTTTCTACTGCTCTACATTTATGCATTGTTTGCAAAGATTGCTGCCATTAACATCATGTTTTTTATTTTTCTTTGCACAGAAAGTAAATCCCATCTAGTGCTTCTGTGTTTGACTGTCGTATTGCTAAACGAACACCTGACAAAGATATTGTTGCCTTTACTACATTTTACTTATAATATTTATAGAAAGTGATCCAGGTTTTGTTAATATAGTTGGTTGTCTTAATGTTTTTTATTTCCTCTAGAAATTACTCCTTGTTCAGTGTTGTCTGCCTCTCTTTTCTGGACACAATCATTGACAGAGCTGATAATATAATATTCCATTAACTATCCTTTTTTTAATCAAAAATGTGACCATATTGGTTTCTATATAATGGAATATGAATCAGTTTGTCTCTATCGGGGTTGAGATTGCATTTATTTTAAAAAGGAGCTATGTCAGTAAACTCATTCTTATTCAGTTCTGCACAGAACTAAATTTTGTCAATAAAAGGACACTGAAGATTTAAGTTTTGCAGTTTCCACTCTTACCTTA
Organism: Poeciliopsis paucimaculata; assembly: GCA_903067055.1. NCBI lineage: Eukaryota > Metazoa > Chordata > Actinopteri > Cyprinodontiformes > Poeciliidae > Poeciliopsis > Poeciliopsis paucimaculata. The sequence goes on along the minus strand of CAEGAD010083178.1, from coordinate 30,147 downwards.
GAATGTGCAATGGAGAGGGTATCAACCCAGACCCTCCACCCTCCCCATTCGTATTTGATAGCATGGTAGAGAAGGATCCTGAAGATGTTGTACACCATTTCCGTTATCTTTTGTTCCTCTGGGTTCTTGGGGTTGATATATCCAAGGGAGAACATCCAGTCCTGCCACACCGAGCACTGCAACAGGCAGCTGATACAAACAGAAAAAAAGGTTTTATGAGCTGCCTAATGGCATATGATTTGGGAAATTAATCACTTGTAAAATAAGATGATCAGTTATGTGGTGGAATAAATTGAAGAAACTTGATTTGTTTTGGTTTTACCGTCGGTTTTCACGGCTGTTGCTGAACAGTTTAATCATGTCGGAGAGGAAGAGTCTCCGAACTTCCATCAGCTCAGAACTGGGTGTGGAGTTCTTCAACAGGGTAGCCACTACCTTCAGTATCACTGGCAGAAACAAGAAAGAGGCCATAAAAAGGGAGCAGGGAAAACAAGAAACTATGGAGTGATGTGTGAGTGACATCAGTAAGTGGGAGATGGCAGCAGAGCTGATTTTCAATCCAGACTTTAATTGTTTGCATTACCAAAAAGAAAAGAATGGCAGATGGAAGCCACAGAGGAGTGCTTCATTACTTACTGGGGTTCTGGATCTTGACAGTAGAGTCTGGCTCAGGGTGGGGTTTATGAACCACCTGGGTGCACACCTGCTCTGTCAGAATCTGCATTGACAGAAGTTTAGCGGAAGCCATTTAAACAGCATATACAAACCACTGCTATTCTGGCAAAATCATAATGGATTATGTAAATCTGTATGGAAAGGTATAAAAGGGAGATGCTGTCACAATTACCTACCTCATACAGCGTGTTGTAGGTGGTGATGGAAACCGTGTTGGTGTGCATCATCAGCCTTTCTCCCAGCAGTGTGAACAGACTGTGTGTGTGCATGATCTCCACCTTCCTCCTGCACAGCAACAAAAAAAAATTGTGCGTATTATTTAGGATCATTATAATTATACCCAACAGTGATTTTCACTGAGAAAACAAAATATTAGTAGGTTGTAAAATTTTACCATGTCATTTTTAGCAGGACCAGAGAACAGCACTGACATATTTGCTAACAAAAAGCATTTGGACTAGAGGTTGCTAATATAAAAATATATAAAATGAACGGTTTTAAGATTTTGAAAATCTGCCAATGCCAATAGATTGTGATATCGTATCAAAGCCTGGCATTTAAGATTTTATATTAAGGAAAATGCAAGAAGAATGGCAGAAAAAGCATTCATTAATGCCAACAACTACAAGGAGAAATTCATTTTCACCCCTTTTAACTGGGATGAAATTGACTTTCACCCTTTGTAAATTCTGATAAATTACTTAAAATTAATAAAATTTAACAATTACATAAAAAACAAGGTATCTTAAATTGTACTTTATTCTGAACTTTATTTTTAAAGTGTTTTAGCTGAAGCAACAAATACATAGAATAGTATTGTTCGACATGAATAAAAATTGTATTTTCAAACCAACGAGGTGCCTTTCACTAAGGTGTTAATTGAGAAGATGATTCAGATTGTGTTTATTTCCTTAACAAATTAACTACATCTCCAGTTTGTCCAGTTTTATCAAATTTCTTGAACACATTATGCTATGCATGATGGGATTTAGATGCTGCAACAACAATTTGGAAAACAAATTATTGTTGCATAAAAATATTTTAATGACTGTCCAGTTCACAAATAAATTCAAAAGACACCATTTAAGACACTGCTTTAGAGTGTCAATTTCCATTTAACCCACACCTAGAATAGTAAGAAGCATCTTGTATTCATTATTTTTTTATTCAACAAAGCATCCTCAATATCTTGTAAAACCGCAATAGTGTTGCTTTTTTTAGTCATGCTGATGTAACACTGAATTGGGCTTAGGGGTGGCATGAAATGCTTTTAAATGCTGCAGAACTATGCAAATAGCAATAAAATGTGTGGTGGGATCAGATTTTAAGTAGCTGGGGGACTGATTATGTTGGGCTCAGGTGCAGCCTGGTGTCCCTCTTCATGTTGAGCAGCAAGAGGTGTTCATGTCACATGGTATGACTAAATCCCCCAGCATTCATAGCCCCTCATCAAGATTTCTCCTCCCTCCGAGTGACTGTCACAATGAATTTTCCGCCCAGACATGCTGATGAGATCTCCACACAAACATGAACAAATAGATTGTATAAAGCTCACTGGAGAGTGAAAGGCTGCTGTTCTGACGTTGCTTTATAGTAACAGTGAAAAATCTCAGTGTCTCTGGATTTATGCAATGTTTCTTCTCTTGTGGCGACTGAAACAAACATTCATTTAGTGAATGCTATTACTACAAGACTACGACACAATGTTAGCCAATCTCAGCATCACCAAGGTGGTTAAAAGTCAGAAAAACCACAGATATGCAGAGATTGTACTTTTTATTACACCGTCAAGACAGATGTTAGAGGTGCAAAAGAGTAAGAGTAATACTTTCAGCACATAAATGAAATAGGAGTAATTGCTCTGTTTTCTCATTTGGAGTTGTCAACTTTCATTTTTGAAACATGCTCTATTTGGAAGTGGTGGCAGCTGTTTAGAAATCTCAGTTAATGAAAGGGTGAATCTTTTAAAATATCAACAAAGAGACTGATATTTTGGGGCTAAATACACTAATCTTCAACATATCATAATAAGCAAAAAAATGCTTCAGAATTATTTTTGCCTTTGTTTTAAAACAAGTTAGAACTTGTTTTCCCTAAATGCATCTTGTAATCGCTGCCCCAATATTAACTAATGACCACTCATGCAAGGAAGGATTTTAGAAAAACTATTTTCAGTACTGTTCCTATTTTCAGTACAAAATTCATAAAGAGAAGTTGGAATTAGTTAAAATTGGTATCAAAATGTCAAATATTATTGAAAGTAAGAAATAGGAGATTGATGCCAAAATTTAGAGTGCTTAATTTCTATCCTAAAATTTTCCTAATCCTTCACTGCCAGGCACAGGAGATGAAAGAAAGTGGATAGAAAATAAAGTACTTACTTGTGACCGAGGTGTTTAAGGAAGTAGCCCAGAACTTTAAGGGCCTGAACTCGTATACTTTCGCTCTTGGAGGCCAGGAGTTTGCAGATCACCCTGTCATAACAAAAAACAAACAGGTATTTGGAAGATTACATAAAAATGGGGGTGTCTAAATGCTTAGTTTGGCATCTAAAACTGATTCTGTTTAGGAATCACAGGTTCCGTTTAAAACCCTGACATCAGAGGATCCGGATGTTAAACCAACAGCAGTATTGCTCTTTCTATTAATCTGTGGCTTCTGACAACATTCAAACTGAACACAAGTTGGGAAAAAAAAATCTTTAAAAAAAAAAACCCTAAACATTTGAATTGAATGCTCTTGTTTTTTCTTAATTATAAAGCCTTTGAAATAACACAATCAAATCCCATACTTTTGCAGACTACACATAAAACACTGGTTGTAAATACAGAAAGAATCAATACCTGAGAACTACTCCTTGAAAGAGGTATTCAAAGGAGGCATGTAAAAAGACAGTGCAGTTTGCAAATAGCTCTCTAGCAATATGAGTTACTGTGGCAACCGAAAAGGCATCCAAGTAGAGTTATGCATTGGGAGAATTACCCGCACAGTTGGCCCGACTCTTTCAGTAATCAGAAGCCTGTGTTCTCCAAAGTATTGTTACTCAGCATGAGAAGATAAGTTTGATTACAAGTTAATGTTAATTTTGCCTCATAAATCCACCACATGAGAAAAGAAGATGCCTTCCGATAAGCATACAGGTCACATAAACAGTTAAATCAAAAAACAATGCTTTGTTTTAAATAAAAAGCTGAAACCACACTTTGCAGAAAGATGTCATACCTTTTCCCCCACTGCCTGAAATTAAGTCACGCAAATTATTTCCTGGTTTTCCCAGGGATTAGTAAAGCTATTTCTATTTGCTAAATGTCAGAATCATGAGAAAAAGCCTTCTTGGGGCATTTTTTCAATTTTCAAAATCTTTAAGATTAAGATTAAACCATACCGTTATTTTATACTAACTGTATGGTTTGTATAAAACAAATTCCAGCCAAAACCTTTGGGAAAATAGAGAAGATGATGACGGCTCTCAAAACTTCTTTTGGGTTAATTTACATTTAATTTAAATGGAGGCACCCCCTATACATTTTTGCAGTGGGCAAGGATATTAACTGACACTGACACATCAAACCTTAAAGATTATAAAAAGAAAAAAAAAAAAAAAAGACAGAATATCTGTCGTCATTCTGACATTCTGCAAATAAAAGTAAGTATGGTATCCAAAACTGACATAAAAGAGTAAATGTTGTGCATTTTCACACAATGTATATTAATATTGGGCTCCAACTCTCTTTCAGCTAGTGAAATAAATAAATGGAAGTAAAAAAAAAAAAAAAAAAAAGATGTCAGTGTTTAGTGCAGCAACAGATCTTTTTATATGAACATGCATGTGTGGGTTGCACTCACCTGATGCCATTTCTTTGATCAAAAGCAGGGATCATGGATGCTGGGTGCTCAGACATAAGAGCCACCAGCAGCTGGAGGACATCGTGGATATTCTCATCCTACGTAGGAAAAAGAAAGCAAAGGTGAACAGGTGAGGCGGCAGCGGAGGAGGGGAATAAAAAGAAAAAGCCCAGAGGGGAGAGATGAATAGAGGGCTAGGAGGACAAAGAGAGAGCTATGGGTGGGCATGGAGGGGGGACTGCGGAGGAGCAGGTGGTATTTCAGAGCAAGAATAGATATAATTGTTACAGAGGAGTACATTCTGTTCAGTCCATTGTTGCGCCATTTTTTATGCCGTCACCGTACTGAAGCTGACTCACACAACCGCTCGTTTAAGTGGATTATAACTTCAGCCCCCAGATTATTGAGCATACTTTGCCACCAGCTCCACTCCGGCTCTCACCTTCTCCCTCTGGGTCCCTCCTTTCCCCCCCGTCTGACTCTAGTTTAATAAAGGAGAAAGCATCTGTACCTCATGCATTGTCAACAAATAGTTGAGGATACTCTGCAGCTCATCCTCCTTCACGCCTCGGTCCTAGGAAAGAAAAACAGATTCACAAAAACTTCTCAGTGCTCTTCAATTGTTTTATTAACCTTGGACAACGCAATGCAGAAGAAGGAACAAAAATCGATATGAATGCACGCACACATGCACACACTGAAATGTTGCAGCGCTTCATTGACGTTGCTCAACTTTAATGATATTTTCCATATATTTTAGATTAGGCCATGAACTGCCCAGGAGGAGAACCAACAGAGAACATCAAAGAAGTAAAGTGATTTCCCACAGCTTAAACTATGCCATGAAGATAATCACATTTTCTCCCTCTACCTTCAATATGAGTTGTTTGAGGAAGAGGAGCATGAAGGCTCTCAGCGAGATGATCTCCTTCTGGGACGGCCGTGGTCCATCTGAGCAAAAAAACACACAAACATAAATGAAAAATAGCTATTTTCACCAATAACAACGGCACTTTAAATATACTTGCAGCTGAGTTTGAGTAAGCCCTTCGGTTTACTGACATTTAGTTTTATTAGGCTTCCTCGAGAGCTGGGGGGAAAACATTCACATGCACTCGCTTTCTCTACATCAGAACTGTAAATCACTGTCATTAACTCCAGTGGCAATTTGGCAATCGAGATATTTTATGCTTGCACTAATCTAACTTATTAGAGCAACGGTGAAGTCATTTGCACAAAAAAAATGTGACTGATGGTTGAGAGATCCAAAGCAAACAAGCAGCGTAATCCACTGCGTCTACTTTGTAACTCTGGCACTCCATCAGTTGTTTGCAGTGAAGGGCTGCTAGGAGGAAGAGCGGGAGCTAAAAACACAAAAGCATCTGACGCACACGAAATAAGGCATTTCATTTATCTGAAGGTCCATAGCATCTTTGAATTCAGCTTTGTTCCCATTATAACTCATTCGTTTCGCTCCAATACACCATCATTACCAGTAAAATATGTTTTAACATTCACAAAGAGACGCATACATTCATAACATTTCACATCATAAAAACAGGATAGAAGTCGGCTACTGGATCACAGAAAATCTTTTTTCTTAAGCCTTCAGGATTACCGTAAAGCTGCTGTGACTGAAAATGTTCGCTGTCTTTTTAAAGAGTTTGTCACAAGATAGAAATATCTCCAAGCAAGTAAATACGCTGAGACAGATATCAGAGTTTGAAATGCTAACAATGCTAATGGTGTTTTTGCTACTAAAAGCTGATAGTAACTGTTCAAAAAACAGTCCCCGTCATATTTTCTTGACTTTATTTCACTAAAATAATGAACTTCCATTTTATGTATCCGGTGTTGCACCTTTCAGTCTTCCATGAACACATGTTGCAACATTACCTCAGATCATAGTCAACTTATTTTGCTCATTTGATCTTTTAATGGTCTCACTTTTGCAGAATTAAGCTTCAAATTCTCCATCACTGTACATCATCCTGAACAAATTATATTAGCAAATAAGGAAAATCAATGATGAAGACTTCAAAACCCATTATCATTTGCAGAGGCTTTGTTCATTTAATAGAAATCTGTAACTATATATGATGTCTTGTGTGCATTGTGTGCATTTGCAAGATGTTTGAAGCTGAATAAAAATGTACCATATCCTCCTGCAAATCTATAACTCACAAGTGACCCTGTGCTGGTGGAAAAACAAAAACTAGCAGAGAAAAGGATGAAGAAGAATATATGTGTGATTCTTTGCCATGCTTTAGTGCCCTTGCATCATATGAGTGTGTGTAGTCGCCTGAGCTGGTTCACCTGTTCTTCACAAAGCTAAAAACATGACACTGAAGCGCTCCTTTGTTATTCATCATCTTCATCTGACAAGCTGTTCCATGGTGCTGGAAAAAGTGACAGAGACCATCCATCATAGTTTATGTGGCCGTCTGTGAAAGCTAGTATATGCCTCAGTTTTAGGGTCTTGAATACAGAGCGGGTATGAAAAAGGCTTAAATTGGTCTAAATTGCTTCTCTGGGGGAAGTTTAATAACTGTATTTTATTCCTGGAAATTAATTTCCCTGCTTTCATAACTCCTAATCTGACTTAACAGTTTTGTGGCATAATTGTCACACAAAATTAGATTTTTTTTTTCTCTCTGACCCGACATGACGCTCTGCTGGGTGAGGTGTATTTTCTTCAGAGATTACATGTTCTGAGTATTAACCTGAGAAGGTATTAACACAATTTTGCAAGAAAGGACGAGAAATTCACATCATATCCGCAGCCTTGAACTTTTTCATACATTTGTCAAAATGTATGTAAACACGGCAGAATGTATTTAACTCAGTTTTTTATTTTTTGTGAAAGACACAAAAATCTGTAATTTAATAACGCAAGGAAGAAAAATAACACTATTTATAATTGTAAAAAAAAATCAAAACCCAAAATTTTGGATTTTGTCTTCAGCTTACTGTTTGAAGACAAGACAAGAGTCTATACTTTGCAGCTCTATCTTTTGGTTCAATCATAGCTTTAAGTATTTTGTGGTACTATCTACTAACTTTGCACACCATTTACCACTAGCACCTAGTAGCGCTTCTCGACTCAACTCTTCACAGTTTGGGTGATTTTCTACTACAATTGAGTAACAAATCCCAGAATCTGAAAAGTAGCATGATGAGATAGCTGAAACAGACACAATGCAACATTGGGGACAGAGAAGTCATGTTGTACAGTCTGTTCAGTCAGGGTTTTTTTTTGTAGGAGTCAAACGGTTTATCAGACTGTTGTAAGAGAGTCGCTCATGTGATGCAACCTGTGACTTCACCCCCTGGGTAATCGGTGAACACAGTCTTCTGATGTTGCATTTTCAGCACCTGTTGAGCCCCGCAAAGTAATGGAAAGGGGTTGGTGTCACATAAGCGGAACTAGTGGAAAGTCCAAATAACCGCAAAGAGCCAAGTTAAGCCGGTACTGCACAAAGGCCTCTATAATAAGCATGACATTTTTACCAATTACTTTTAGCAAAAAAAAAAAAAAAAAATTAAGTTCTGTCGGGTTCAACAGAAAGCACCTGAGAACATGGGTTTAAGTCTGAACTTGAATGTGCTTAGTTCTGAACTGCACGATTGTAGCTATGAGTGTAAGTTTAGCATTATCCTGCTGGAGGTTGAACCTTCACCCCAGCCTCAAACTTTTTCACATCCTTTAAAGAGTGTTCTTCCAAGATTGCTTTGCATTGACAACTCTTACCACCTTATCTTTTCCTGATGAAAAAACATTTTCCTAAAGCACTGTGTTGCTTCCAATGGTTCACCTTAAAAAGATCAACTGAACTTATGAAAACTATAACTGCACTAGAACCCATACATCATTTCCCTTCACCGTTGTGTGTTAACTTGTGATGGACCATTACCTTAATATTTCCAATAAAATATAATGAAGTTTGTGATTGCAAAGCACAGTATATTAGCATTATTTAGTGTCTGTCTGAACAAACAGTAAACCAACTTGTGAGGCTTTGAAACTTTCCATCTATACATTCATTTTAAAATATCTAAATTTGTTAATTCAATGCGTTAGAGAGGAGTACCAGTGTACCATACCATAATTACGTAGCTCCATATGCCCAGCTACATGAATGGACAATAAAAAAGCAGCCAAGAGAGAAAGAGTCTCTCTGAATAAAGACTGGGTTAAGGCTTTGTGAGAGACTGGCTGGCCAAACAGTACAAGATTTCATCATCGAAGGCACTTAGAGAATCATTAAAGGATTCAGAATGTCTGCAGAAAAAGCTCCACGTAGGACAAGGTTGAAAGTTAATGCTGAATGGCAGAGATCTGCAGCCCTCAGGCAGCTTTGAATTTAAAACAGACGATTCTGTGGTGGAAACTACTGAAAAATCTTTTCAGATAACATTTTACATTTGCATTTGTTAAAAGTTAAACTGCTGCTATTTCTGTTGGGTCTCATATCATTTATAAGATTTGACAGTGTAAAGTGCATTGCAGTTTGATAAACAAAAGTCTGGAGTTCTGTTGGACCTGGACAGCAACACCTCAGTAACTGCCCTTACATGACACATCTGTCATGTAAGGGCAGTTCTAAGCGGCATCAGTGATAGTAGAGCGAAAGCATTATTGGAGAAAACTCTTATCTCTTTCAGGAGGTGCTAGACTGACATCAACCATGAAGTGGAAATTTTTTCACTTTCAAGCCCACAAAAGTTAGTCTCTCGAGTTTCCAACTGCTAAGAGTTTTCTCAAACAAGCTGATGTAATACAGTGGTAAACATGGTCTGTGCTAACACTTTTAGGACTTTGCAAGCACCAAAGTCAACATTTGCATTTACAGTTAAGGCCAGATCCTTAAATCTAAACATAAATGAATTAATTATTTTAAGCATTTGTTAAAATAAGGGGTCTGAAATAATTGTACAGACTACAACTTTAATGTCTTTTTCAAATAAGAAATTGGAAAACAATAAGAAATTGGCAGGCAGGTGATTGGATTTTTCGAAAAATTATATTTTCACAAACATTTTGATTGAATTTTTCTTTCTTTTTTTTTTTTTGAAGGCTTAAGAATCTGTTTTGACTTTATGAGGTGAACTCAGGGAAGGTGTAAGAAGAATAATGGTAGAAACTGCGACAAAGTGGGACATTTTTGAGCCATTTCTAAAAAAAACCATGTAAGTTCACCATCACTTTAGACACTTCATTTCACATGGATGTTAAACCAGTTGGTCATGGTCTGGAAGAACCAAATTAATAGCAAACTGGTTAGGATGTTCAGTGTTACGTGAGCAGCCTGTTTTATTATTATCCAGAGTGAAAAGAGTTTCTAATTTAAGAACCCTAAACCAATAATTAGAGTAACATAATTACTCTAATTATTGGACTACTTGTTGCTAGATGTATTGGTGCATGGTGGATATACATTCAGCATTGTTATGCATGCATAAATTCAAAAGAAAACTGGTATAGGCACAATTGAGAAATAACTGCATTTTGTGTTTATGTTACTGCAGCCAAGAAGTGGCATTTCAGGCAGAAAGCCATATTGCTCAGCTTAAAGCTCGCCACTGATGGTAATAAAATGCAAAGCTCCTCCAAAGCAGAGTTTTAATACATGGCCTCTGAATTATTTGTTGTGTTTGTTGCGCCCTCTTGCCCAGAACCCCCTTGAAAAAGAAGTTTTTAATCTCAATGTTTTTTTTTTATTCTGGTAAAATAAAGGGAAAATATAATAAAATAAAAATATCCTGGTAATAATAATTATATTGTGCAACTCTAATGAGAATATTTAAGAATGTTGTACATATATCTACATTATAAAGTGAACTAACTGTACGAGGAAGAAAGCAATACTACAAAAAAGCTATTCACAAAAACCCAAATTTATGCTAATTTGCTGTTGCCACTTTCTTCTAGCACTAAATGGCAAGAAATTTAATTATCATATTGACTGAATTCTAACCTATTTGCGAGATTCAAAGCAAATGCCTGTACAAAAGGCATAAAGTTCCCTTTCTATTACATTGCACTCATTCTGTTTATACCCGTAGGAGGGAACTGAATTATTTGCGAAATAAATGGAAAAGGTGTAAATTAATTTTGCATTTCATGAAAGTAGTAAAGCCAGAGGAAACAAAAAAAACAAAACAAAAACTGTAATACAACAAATGTTAATGTGCAACTTGGAATCAACCTCATTCCCTCAGACTGACACTCAGATGAATCCATTTTCATCCACAAAGCCTGTGGTGAGATCAAAACATCTTCCTATTACTATGTAAATTAGTGTATATCACGCTCTTACAGTACAGTCAAGTGTACGCGCGTGTGGTCTGTCAAATCATAACTAGCTGCTTTTGCCTTTGAATGGCAGTGACTATGTGTCTGAGGCTAATTGCTGCTACGCTGTTATCAGTGCTCCTTTATGGGGCTAAATCCCAGCAGTCAAATGGCAATATTGCCAAACAGAAAAGGGAGCCAGACAGTCACTTGATTAGAAATTCCAAATGCTCCCTTGGATCTTCCCGTCAAATTTGTCTGTTGCCATGGTGATCCCAGATGCGCACTCACAGTCAGCCGCAGGACCAGGGCGAGAAAGAGGTTGATTAAAGTGAGGCCGTGCTCTGACCTTTTTGATGCACCAGTTCGTAGCAACGGAAGAAGTTAAAACTGTCCTTTTCACATTTCTTTTTTGTACAAAGAACATCTACCCTGTTCTCACAGAAAGCATGAAAGGATACGTTAACAATTCACCAAGTATAAAATATTTTTACAAAGGCTTCAGAGAAACATTTAGCCTTTTGAGGACAATTCCCTTCATGTAAAAAAAAAAAGCTGAATGAATCCTGAAAAAAAATCTTCATTCTCAGAAACACTGAATCATTTCTGCCATTCCTCTATAAGTTGTGGTAGTCTAGGGAGGAGGCAACCATCTTTTCCTGCATACGTTCATATGGAATTCTGTTAATTGATTCCAAAACAATCAAGAGCTCTTCACATTGTGGAATAAAACCAACCTTTGTCTGAGTGTCGCAAGGGTTAAAAAGCACTAGAATAGTTTCTCAGACCCTCCTACATTCTGAATGATCACATTTGAACTCCTCATCATCTGTTCTGTTTCACTGGACTGAGTTGAGTTTTCAGGAGTTAGGGCCAGTGACTCATGTGACGTTAACAGCCCTATTATTAAACCTAATGGTCCCATTAGTGTGATTATTGTGACTACATTTCATAAGCGTGATCCCTCAAACTCATGTTGAGAAGTGAAACGCCTTCTAACATTTTAACATTTTTTTCTTTTTCAGAGCATCGCATCCGTGCAATTCTATACCACAGATTGTTAGGAGGTCCTCAATTTAATACACCTTCAAACATTGCAAAAAGGACATCTCAAGAAAGGAGTTTTAAGCTGGTTTAACTTGGGTTAATGAATTAATTAGCAGCAGACGCATGACTGTTGTGCTGCCGTCTCACAAAATTGGGATGCATGGAAATGAATTAATTAAATAAATAAATAACATCAAAGATGGATATAAAAACTTGTACCAGATCAAGTTCTGAGGAGAGTCATTATAACTGCGTATTTTGACCTATGAATTCATAGTAGCATGAATCATGGCTTGATGATCAACAGAGTCATTCTCTGGCTAAAAGGTTGAGCTGCTGCTGAATTGTATTCCTCAGGAGAAAAAGTCTGAATGGGTGAACATGTTTTAGAATCTGTCCAAAATCATCCATTTTGGATGAACATCCATAGTGAACTTTGTAAATAAGGTGTTTTGTAGTTTTTAATAGTAGAATAAATTTTAGAAAAATAAAATTTGTAACTTAAAATGGTGATTGTGGCATGGATGGATGATACATTGAGTGAGCCTCTCCTTCTTCGCTCCCTTTGATGAAATAAACACCCACTTCTCCAACAAAGCTCTAACTGGATTCATTGTATATTATTTTTGTTTTATAAAAAATAAATGTCAATAGATGTGGTATTTAGAGATGTACAGTATATGTAAACTAGATATCCATTTAGATACAGATATGGACATAGATTTATATCTGAAGGTGAAGCTAAAGCAAGATAAATGTAATCAAATAGAATAAAGATTTGCTAAATTGCCACTTGATTACTCTATATATGTTTTAAAAGAATCTCTGTTCAGTGAAGAATTGTTTAAAATATTGAAAAGAGAGATGAAGGGTTCGCTGTCGTTCTGAAAAAATATTTCAACATGCAACTGACAGATCACTTTTTTTTTCTCTGATAAGATTGTGGCGCCCCCTAGGCCATGTTGCCCAGGGCACTGAGCCAAATTTCCCAACTGAAGGTGGCTTGAGGATAAGGAAATAGTACAGAAGGATCACGGCCTGTTCCACTTAACTTAGTGTTAGGTTTAAGTTGTGAACATACCGAGTCCTTTGGGGGTGATTCCGCTACACTCCAGAGGGTTTATAGCCCAGTAGTAGTACTTCAGAGTGTGCATCAGCTGCAGGACGGTGCCGACGCGGCGAATGGTGGTGTAGATGGTGGCGGTGCCGATGAACTCTGACGACAGGTACGTGTAGAGGGACAGCTGGACCTGTGTAGGAGCAAACAGTCCATTCATGTAGCTCACATCAATACACTGAGACCAACAGAAGCTGCTGGATGAATAAATGAGCAGAATGTTTATTACAGTTAAAGAAAAATGCAATTGAACTGTACAAAGACAGACACAGGGGAATGCGAGAAACAACTAACGCTTTCTTTATGCTTTAATATTTTAGGATCTGAAATTACGCTTCCATCCGAGGAGCTACTTTCAATTCCTGACATTTAAGAGGGAGCCTCTCTCTTATTACATATTAGCTCCTTCATCTCTTCCTTCTGCTCCCTTTCGCTCTCCTAATATTCCTTCAGCTAATCCTCGATGCACATTGGCTGAATTGAGATGGCTCACAAACCTCTGAGCTCATTACAGCAGCCACCATGCTGAGGGCCGGCCTTAACAAGGTAGCTCTATTTAAGCGGATGAAATTAACGCTGGGCCACGGCCTGACAGAGATCATTTAGGCTGGGGAGTGGACTCAGCTGCCTTAAAAAGGCCTTCAATGCAATATTTTATATTACATTACATACACTCAGCTGTTTAATCTGCAGATATTTTGCACAGCAAAACAAAATTTCTGATTTTCTTTTGTGCATTGCTGTAACAAAAATAATTGGTTTTCTTCAGCAGGACACTGTTTAGCACTGTCTCTCTGTAATCAGGCTTTTTGGAGACATGATGAGAAACTTCGTTCTGTGTTTCATTAAGCCCCAAGTAGTACCAAGTTTAATCTTGGCATTAATCAGGGTAGCAATGACACCTTGAGAGGAGGAAAATATTAAAGCTCAGTGGGAGGTAGAACAGAGGTAAGATTTGACAATTAGATTTTGTGTGTGCATGTGTGTATTTGCTCTTGCTTTCTACATTTTTAATGCCAGCCTTGTTATCGTTAATTTCTTTACCTTAATTTCTTTACTGGCACTTGAATGAAGGGAGAAAAAAAAAACCCAAGATAATTCACTTTGATTCGTTTTGTGTTGACAACTAGAATCAATAAACGAAAGCCAGTGTTGGATTCTGTGTTTGTTGTTTCTCCCAAACAACATTAACTAATCATATTTTGTCTCTTCCGTTTTTGCTCCGACTTGCCCCGGAGTGCAGCTCAACTGCAAGATCACCTCTCAGGGTTAGGGAGAAGTTTTGCGAACTGCGGAGGCATGAGCCAGCGAGCCTTGTGGGAATGCCATGGTTTCTCACATCTATTTCAAAGAGAGAATAAGAAAAGAGGAGCTGCACATCCCCTCTCTTCTCCTGGGGTCTTTTCAAATGTCACATTTCCTATTTGTTTCCCTCGCTTGCTTGTTCTCTCCTTTAACAGGACGGAGAGTCGGCCCCTCCCTGCACGTCCTCTGAGCTCATTTATTAAATTACTGGAAAGGGTAATGGCTGCTGAGATGTCAGTTCGGCGTTTCCTCTTTGTTTGTTTCAAGCACAATCTCAGTCAAAACATCCCAGAGAAGAGAATTAGAAACTAATTTGCTGTTGTGTTAATTTATGTTTCTCTGTCATCAGTTTAGTAATCTCTGTTTCATTTTGGAAGCAAAGTACTTGAGGAGATGCATACAAAGACAAACAGACCTTGGCAGGTGTATGTATCCAGATGGCAGCGTTGAAGAGGACATGGTCACAGAGCTGTTTGAGGAGTGGCGCCCCATGAGGTAAACCGTCCAGATACTTTGCGAAAGACAGGAACTGTTCAAGGACTGCCCTGGTGATGTGAATCCGAGACGACTGCAGGAAGAAGGGCAAGTTAAGCTGTAGCTTAATTAAGCAAAGATGTAAGTAAGCAAACCAAGTCTATTTTCACAATCAACGAATGCAACACTATGCATTTGTATAAACTGTATAAACAGTGCCTTGCAAAAGCCAAGTCCATTGAATCTTTCACATTTAGCCAAATTACAATCTCAAACTGGCTTTACCTCTCTAAAATAGTTATTAGATTCCCTATGAATCAATACTTTGTATAGCTCTGTTTTGCTTCAGTCGTCGCTGTCCATCTTTGGGGTGTATCTCCACCAGCTTCAAACATCTAAGACTGAAAAATTCCCCAGTCCTCTTTGCAAAACAGCTTAGTCAAATTGAATGGGAAGCATCACATTTTCAAGTTTTGCTACAGATTTTAAGATTCATTTAGGTTTGGACTTTGGGTCATTTACAATTTTTGGATTATTTGTAAAAAAAAAAAAAAGAAACAGAAGAAGAAAAAATTTTTAATTTGCAGTTGTGTAAAAGAAGGAATCCACATTTTTGTAATATGTCAAAGTATCCAAAAGATCAAGGGTCTGAATACTTTCCATAAGCAATTATCATTCCTGATGTTTTTGAGGCAGACTATTATGGAAAAGAATCAGTTATTTCATTGCAAAGGTTCAGGTATTTTTCTCTTTTTATTTCACAATATTACTTTCATCTGCAAGTGGAAAAAACAAAATAAGCATGAGTTTATTTTTATTCAGGATAAATAGCTTTGGCTAATAATGAAGAGCTATTTGTGGACGCTTCAAAAATCTTGATGAATAAAGAGGGGGTTGCAGTCAAAACCAAGGCTTCTCTTCTTTTTAACAGAACAAACAAACACGACTTGAAACCGAAGGAGGCCGTCACACTGACCTTCTCCAGCAGGTACCCAATCACCAGGAAGCCCTTGCCTCCCAGCATTTGCTCCTGCATGGCCACTGAGCTTTTCAACAACTCCACCAGGAATGCCAGTAGAGTCGCGCTGCAACATATAACACATGGGAGAGTTTAAATGCGTTTTCTACCGCACCAAGTGGAGAAAACATGATCCATGTTCCCATCATAGCTCCTTCTTAACTTATTTTTAATACGCAGCTGTATTTTCTCCCTTGTCTCCATCCTCCTGATGAATTTAAATAAAAAAATCGATCTGCAGTTGACATGATGTTGAGATGGTGCCTGATAAGTAACAGCATTAAAGACCACATGATGCAGTGCAATCAGGATGATCTTAAAGTCAAAGGAGGACAGATAGATTGGAAAAGAAATCATTGTCCTCTGAGGAAAAAGTGTCTCTCCTATTGCCCTTTCAAACCAATATTCCCCACTTGCCTCCAGCACATCTGTCTAATATCAGATTTCATATGAACATAAGGTTCAATTTGCACTTTTTTTTTGTTAATGACTCACCAGACTGTGGTATCCACACTGCTGTCATTGAGCTGTTTGTAATCCAGCTGAGCGAAGAGTGGAAACAGGACCTGAATGCCTCCTATAGAGTGGATGGCACTGTGGATGGAGTGGGTAACAATGGCCTTCACATCCTGTAGGACAAAAGAGCAGTTAGTGTCACAAGCGTAAGCCACAGGGATGTAAAGGTGAACAAAACAAGCCTGACTTGCCGCAGACATGTACTGTTACAACTACTGTTCTGGTGCTTCAAAATAAAATAACTTCCTCACAACTGGAAGCATGCTCACTGATCTTCCATTAGCAAATTAAATCATAAGTTGAAAATTACTTTTATTTTACAGATGTTCAGGCCATGTCTGATGTTAAATTTTGTTTGTTGATTTGAAGCAACAACAAAGAACAAATGCAAATTAAAAATAAATAAAATCACAGTACCATATAGTCAAGGACAGGAGTTAATATTGCCATTTAAAGAAATTTTAATTTTTCAAAATGAAAGAACTTCTTATCTGAAGCTCTTTTGGAAATTTAACATTTACAGGTGTTTAACATCTTTGGGTTCCATTATCCTAATATTGAGCTTCTGCCATACATTCTCTAACAGATTTTGTTGGGATGCAGGGCTGACCACTCCAAAATGTCCATATGACTTCTAGTTAGAAGAAACATGTTGGTAAAATTACCAATTTACCAATTTTCTAAAAAAAAATAATAATCTGGCTTAGCAAGAGATGATCCCATTTACTTTTGCTGGTTGTGGTCTCTTACACAGACCCTGTGTGACATCTTTCCAATATACTGCAGGCTAATTTGTGGAAAGAAAATATTTTTTTAGCTCTAGGAATATATCCTAGATCCAGATTTTATTTAAAAAGAAATCGAACCATATTAAATCTGATAACCCAAAACAACAAAGCATATTGTCACTACAATTTGCTTCAGAATATGTTTAAATTGCTTCCCATATAGTGCAGTGTGTATTTTTCTATCCATAATATTTAATATATACTTTTTATAGAAAACCACTTAACTACTGTTAGAAAAATAAACACTACAGCTTTTGCACAAATGCTCCTGAAGTGGCAGTGAGTCAGCCTGTGTCACAGGGGCCTGTCATCAAACTGACATGCTGGTTTATTTTGCTTCATTCATGCTTTTTTACACTTTCTGAACCAACCAAGAAGACGGAGGCTGCCTTTGTGCAGGATATAGCTCAAACCGACCTGCAGCATGAGTGCGTGTGGTGAGTGGACAAAGATGGAGGGGTTTTCCCTGGGTGATGACTCCAGGCAGAGCTGAGCATCCGTCGCCTTAGCGTTGTAGGTGAAGGAAATGGAGCTGACCAGCTTGCCGTCATACAACACCTGCTTGTGATGCTCAGCCAGGTGGATGTCGCTCTCCGACTTGAACTTGAAAGTGCTCTGCGGAGACGGACATAAGAAAAGCTTGGAAAAGAAGAAAAGAAATCTTGAAATCAGGGAGACAAATGAGTTGTCAGGAGATGAGATAAGTGCGGGTGCTTTTCTGCATGTACAAGTTCAACACCCAAAATGGAGTCTGCTTAATTGCAGCCGGAGCCTCGTGTAAACAACACAGCATTATCTTAATGAACACAGTGCTAACCCGGGCACTAATTCAATTAGCACAGAATAAGAGGCAGAGCGGGGGAGCGTGTGTGTAGGAAAGAAGCACTCGGGGATCCAGATTTATCTCTTTGTAGTCAGTCAAGATGACAACCCACAAAAAGATCAACACATTTGTAATCCAGTCCCAATATGTTAAATTATGGTTATGCTAACCTAGGCCAAGATTCTAAGCTTCCACAACAGAGGTTGAAAGGCTTAGACATGCATATACGTTTATTGCTGTTTATGCACAGATAGAAGGAATTACTTTTCTGAGAGCAGTTTATGTGTTTGCCCATTTCTATCTATTTCTGTTTGCAGAGGCCTGCGAGTTTATGTATCCTGTGGCGGTGCTGGTGCCTTAACACATATGAAACTCTGTAGATAAAAAGGCTCACGAGTTGCATGCAACCCTTTGCATCAGCTCCAGGCGGGAGGATGTTCTCCCTTTTCCAGCAGCTGAGTCTCTTGGTGCCTTCCTCAGCCTGACTGCACAGGAAACCCCCAGGCTGCTGAGATCTCCAGGCCCATGTTGTTCTGAACCTTTCATCTGAGTCTAGTGTGAGATTTGAACCCTGAGCAGACTGCTTTTCTGCAGTAAATTAAATATTTTTATCCTTATCCAAGCTGACTTTTAAAACACATTTGCAATAGCAATTAGAGATAGTTGCAGGAGCCTAAGTTAACATTAACGCACTCACAAACCGGATGCATCAACTTTTATATTAAGGTATGTTAAAGGGATTAACCATTAAAAATTACCAACAAAGCCATGGTAAGATGCAGTGGTAATCCATCACAAAAACAAATAAAGTGCTCTTCGGCTTAATTCGAAGGTTAGTGGGCCCTCTGCACACAGAAAAAAATACTGAATAGCCTGAATGTAAAATTAATACACTTATTAAGATGCACATATTTTGCAGAGTAAGCTCGTTTGCTGTGGAGCACTTATGAAATTTGTGCAGTTGTGGCCCTGTAAAATAGGCCTGTATTTATGATACCATGTTGAATTAGAGAGACAGCAAGGTAAATGTGTAAAAGAGCTTTGCTGACTCTTTACAGGCTTAAGGACACCACAGAGGATTTAAGAAGATACGAGGAGCATGCAAGAAATGTAATTATTTTTTTAAACATGTGAAGTTCCACGGAGCGGAGATTAAAGACATACGAGTCCCAAACACACAGAGGAACGAATGTGACAACTGCCACCTTTTTCTGCACCTGACAGCTGCAGCTATGGTACAGCAGTGATATCAACACACAAACACACACATGTGTTTGATCCATTCAATTCACCCTGCCGCTCCACACTGTTTGCAGAAAATAGGCCAAAAGCTGTAAGTAAGCTTTCCAGCATATGACTAAAATGTACAAGTTCACTTGGACTTTAACCATTAAAGATTACTGCAAGAGCAATTAGACTTTCTTCAAATAACTGCTTAGATAAATTGTAGACTTACAACAGAACAGGTTAACATATTTCATATTGACTCAAAATTTACAATAATTTCATATTGTGTCAGGTCTCCCTACAGCACATTCTTGTCTTCTATCTAACATACAGCCCTCTCCCCAACCTGTTGCTGAGCAATTCCAGCTGTGCCTACATATTCCCTTGTTTACAGCTCTGAAAAGTCAGTGTCACTCAATGTCTAAATGCAAGAAAACATCTGAACTCGTATAAATACAATACAGGTATACAGACAGAGACTGGATGGCGTCAATAATCATGCAGGGGTCAGACTGTTGGCGCTGCTTTAGTGAGAACATCTGGAGCCTTGATGAAGACAGCAACCAGCGGCGCTTTCAACAGCACGAGTTGCGGAGAAGAAACCAAACAAACCCACACACACAATTTCATAAACTCAGAGAAAAAAATAGAACAGCTCAGGAGCTTTCCTTCAGCTATAGCCCACACAGGAAAACAAGATGTTATGCTCCATTTTCTTGTGTCATTAGTGGAGCGTGGGGGCCTTAAACTGCACATGCAGACATTCAGCTCAACATAGTGTGTCGGCCATCATAAGCTGCCACAAATGTGAAGACCATGGGCCTCCTCGCTGAGCTGAAGGCTTGTTCAGCAGAGCAAACTGTCTAGCTGCTCATTACTGAGCAGTAACACTGACAACAGCGAAGGCCAAGAGGATGCATACAGTACAGCTGCAAGGGTTACACGCTGTACTTTGAAGATCCAGCTCTCCTGAACATGAACTAAGCAATACGTAACGAGCACCTTGTCATATACATACATCATTTGTGTGGAGCCAAGATAACAATAAGTGGCCTACATTAAGAAAGGAAACTAGGCGACACAAACTGAGTCTCACTGTTCTCACTCTTGAACCAGCTGGAAAAAAAACCCACGCACTCATCGTTGCTATACCAGCACGGAGGCCCTGCGTCTTTGAAACAACCGAGCCATTTAATGGTCTCTTCTGGGCATCTGAGAAGGCCATTCTGCGCCATGCAGAGAAGCAATCATCGAACTGATCAGCCTCGGGAAGCTCTGAGCCGTGTCAGAGTGCAAAATCAGTATTCGTAGAGTAAAAAAAAGAAAAAAAACAGAGGATGAGAATGTAATCATTAGGAGGAGCATATGAGAGATCTAGTCTATAAGATATCCTTACCCATAATATGTTAGATCAGACAGAGAAGGTAAAGTGTGCAACTCTAGTACAACTGACAGCTTCTATGTGAGGCAAAGCCTCTAGTTCATTGAATAATTTGTAAGTCATCTAAATCTGTGCCACCTTTCAAGTGAAGTGGGATATATTCATTGCTGTCAAATGCCTAATAAAAATTTACTTTAGTAAAAAGTTCCTGAAAACATGCATAAAGAAATTCAAAAGCCAATGCATACAGAAGTCAGAGCACAAAAAAACATTAAGGCGTTGTTAAAACAAAATTAAAATAAGAGCACAAATGTTAAAGCAAAATCTGAGACAAAAAGGCAAAGGAGTAAGAGTAGTGAAAAAATATGGCCAACCAGTACTTGAGAACACTTCCATCAAATTTCTCCAGCAATTTCACATTTCTGATCTTGTAGAAGAGGTTGGCTATGTCAGTTACATGTTACATTATATAATAAATTAATTAATAGCATGATATAATGATACCCTTTGCTATACATTCTCTCACCAGAATGAGTTCAAAGTCTGCTTGTGACTACTGGTGTAGACCTAATGATCTTGCCATAGGAGCGCAGTTAGCGTGTCAAAGCTAAAAACTGGAACTTAAAAAAAAAACAAAAAAAAACAGCTATGTCTTCCCTCAGGAAAATATATGTCTGATTATTTCACTATGGTTAGTTAGTATTTGTTTATAATGTCTATACTGAAATCAATGCTAAACATTAGCAGTGAATTGGACCTTCCATTTATTTTCAATTGCCATAATGCTAGTAGCCTTCATGTTACCTTTTGGACCATTACTTAACATATTAGCTGTGCAAGGATAGTAATTATCTATATACTAAACTATGGGGTTGTACATACATGTATGTTATTTGTCTGTTCGTTTACTATAAAGCAGGAAGCAGAATTCTCCTTTCATTAAAACACTGTCCATCTAACAACCAAACAGTGAAAAATGTTCAGAGAGGGCAAAATAATAATCTGTAACTTGTTAAGTAAATATATTTCTAAAGTTTACATTACTAATGGTGACAATAATTCAAATTAGTACAATTTATTTACTGCTCCATTAGTCTATAATAAGTACAGAGATATCTTATGATTTTTGTATACTTGTTCTGAGAATGTGCTGTGATTCCAGCAGCTTGTTGCACATCCACAGCTTCATATGGATGCAGTCTCCTGGTGCTGAAATCTTGACAGGTCTGGACACCTTCAAGTAAAGGCTGAAAGCAGCTTGAGGCAAGTCTGCCAAAACAAGGAGAAGACAGCTGGCGAGATGCTCTGGTCTCTCATCTTTCCCTGATAGCCAGGCCAAAAAGGCTTGGAATATGATTTTTTGAGCTCACGTTTCTCTGCACCCAACAGTGTAAAAAGCTCTGATGCTATATTTTTTCCTATAATGGGTGAAAATCCATGTTTATGCTCATAAAAAACAAATGTGTATCTAAATATTATTTGATTGCACTTAAAAAAAAGGAAATCTAGGATTTTCTAATTAAGGAGCAGATTTCAGCCGAATTTTCATTCACGTTGCTTAGATGACAAGAAAGTTAGGGACCTCTACTCTTAATTCTGTGGGGTTCTCTCTGATTCTACAGCTGTGAATTTTCACATCAGCAGCTGCAAGATAACACATATGAGTTTTGGGAGTTCTTTTAGCATTTTGCTGCCAGCTTTCAAGATGCAAGTTCTTAGATGGTCAAAGATGGAAGCCAGCAGTAGTTTTGAAAATAGTAAACCATTTTTATACCCTGCAAAAACTGATTAAAATTCTTTTTAAGAGCTCTTTAAGTTACTCACAGTGATAAGCTTTACAAATCTCTTTCTGATGGCCTCAGCCAGCTCTTTTCATCACCCAAAATGTTCCCTATCTAAATGTCTTAGGTTTAAGCATCAATAGTAAGCAATGATGTTCCAATCACATCTGTTGTGATACTCCTATGAGTAATTTGAGCCATTTTTTTAACGGAGAAAAAAATTGACAGTGCAAAAACTTATTCTATTCTATAAATCTTTTTCGGTTACACTCATATTTTTTGAGAAGTGTGAATTAATCAGAATAAGTTAACATTAAAGTGATGCAAAATGTTAGCAAATCAAGTACATGCTTCCTGAAGTGGAAGTAATGTGAAAATAGGCTTTTCCGTACCATTCTGAACTGTGACTGCACAATATTGTGAAAACATTGCAGTAAAAAGCTTTATGAGCAATTACATTTTTTTTCTCTTTATTGCTTTGTGGTGCATTTACTTATAGAGCCTAATGTTCTGCCTTTCTTTGTTCCTCATTCTTCTTCTCTTTTTAATGGTGCAGACATTAAAAAGAAAGTCACACAGTAGATATGTTCTTGTGCTAATAGATGTGTATATTTAGGCTTTTAAGTGTTTTATGCATCTTTTCACAAAGAAGAATTACAACATAATAATACTAAATAGGTCAATTCCTATGAATTAATAAAAAGATACTCAAGATCTCCAACAGCAGATTCAGTATTAGAGGGTCAGTAACAACATCAAAATTAAAAAAAACATCTGGAATATGTGCCTCACAATTCATCAGTGTGATTGGTTGTATTAATGTACCTTATAACCTGGACCGAGCTGATGAATGGCAAAGATCTGAGCCGGGTTGAGCGCTTCACTGAAAACATAAATGGCTCCAAGCTGGCCACAGAAGACTCTGTTCGCATCTGCCGTCTCTGATGAACCCAGAAAGCACTTGTCATAGCTCTGAAAAAAAAAAAGGAGAAGCAACTTAACCATAATGTATCTAATAACATGACAGTGCAGTGTCAGGTTTTTTTTTTAAATCTTGCACATTTTTCATTTTCACTGAAAGGGCCTTAGCCATTTGCGGTGGATGGTGGAAAACAGGAGAACTTGTGATGGCTGTTGGTTTTAATCTCTTCCCCACCAACTTCACTATCACCTTCTTCTATGTGTTCTTCTGCGGTCCACTCGCCTCTCACCAGCTACATCCTTTTAATACTCCTTATCACAATGAGATCTGTCCTGCTCCGCTGTTTAAAAATGATGACATACCTTTTATCTCCAGCCTTCAAGAGAAAACACACTGATAATATCAGCGCATTTTGAGACCTGTTCCTTCACCTCTCTGAAGTTTTATTGATGAGCTGCACAAACCATGTGCACAAACTAAAACACTTTGCCTCGAGGCCAGGAAATGTGTGTTCACCACCCCTACGATTACAGCAGCAAAAGTTAAAAACCTCAGAGGAAGGAAGCATGAGGGGCCACAGAGAGGTCAGGCTACCTGTCCCCTGCTAAATGGAAAAGTTGGAAGTTGGAGTTTGGGCGAGTTGTGCTGGAAAAGAGCCCAAGGGCAACTCTCCTGCAGCTGGCAAGCGCAGAGGGCACACCTCAAATGTTTGCCAAGATCACAACATGAGAGAAAGCTTGAAGTAAAGCCAAAGCAATACTTGATTTCAGAGCTTTATCAGAGGCACTTCTTTGAAAGTTAAAGATGATTTGTCCAAGACTATTTCTTTGGCTGCTATTAAAATAAATCTAGTTAAGCAAAAGTGTCTTCTATGATATGAAACAATATTAATAGTTTACTTACATCATTAGTGTTGACATGCCATGCCATGTCGCCATAGGATACCAGCTGGCCGTTGACATAGCAGCGAATCTCTGAGTTTCTCCAGCGATTATAGATATGGACGATGCTGATCATGTACCACTGAAAAAATAACACATGAAACACTTAGTTTGATTTGCAAGCATGCTGTGAAATATTATTTAATGATACCTGGTCATCATTTAGGAGGCATTTATTCAGTCCGATTTGGGTAATATATTAGAAAGAATATAAGATACAAAATAAAGTCTGAAAGTACTAGTATTTTCCAAACTATTTTCTTTTCCACACTGGTCTAACCTGGAAAACACAGAAATAGCCCCATTAGTTATTGTTCTGCGTTTGCTTTTTGTCCTGTGTGCTCATTTCTGTCTTTTCAGCAGTAAAGATTCTTACTGCTGAACTTCTCATACCGAAGCTGTCTATGACTGCGACCTGTTAACAATGATTGCAATTTGTTCAATTCTTTCAGTAAGTGGGGCTAAAATCCTGCCAGGTTAATGAGGGAGCAAATGTCCATCCAAACATTACCCCCTCCCCTGTACAGACATGAACATTAACCCATGCACCAGCCAGACAAACGAGGGTGACATACAAATTGATCAACTGGAACCACTGGGAACTTTGTTAGGCTGTGCCGGGAATCCATTGGGTCAGCAAATCCCGCAGCAGGCCATCTCATCAACCGAATGTGTGCTTGTTTCCGTGCACACGCAAAGACTTTGTGTGGTGTTTGTGTTTAGGACAGCAGCAAACTGCTGACAGCGTGGCAGAGGGGGCCTTAATTGACAGACCTTATCAAGGCTTATCAACATTCGCAGCGAGTGCAGAGAGAGATGTAGAGGGAGAGAGAGCAGGGCCGCTGCCTAATTGAACAAGTGGCACAGGATTTCCAGACTGTGTGTTTCCTTACCTTACGTGGCTGGAAATCGTATTTTACACAGTGCTGGAAGCCTTTTCCTTTGGACTTCAGGGATGTCACGATGAGACAGTTTCCCACAAAGTGAGCAGAGTAACCGATTCCTTTACTCGTGCGAAAACTGTAGAAAAATTAGAGAGGTTAATTGTTGTCTTTTTTGTTGTTTTAAGTTCAACAAAAAAGAGAAAGTTAGGGAAAAAACAAGAAACTGAACACGTTGAAAATAAAAAATACAATAAATGTGTATGAATTTCTAGAATTTATGCATTATATGTAATACTGTGGCAAGGTCCTTAAGGATTTCTTCTGTTTTTGCTTTTGTTGTTACCTTAGATAATCTAATAAATATATAACCAATTAAACTATGACTAACTTGGAAAATAATTATTTCAATAAAAAGTTGCATAAATAAATTCATGAATTCACTCATTACCCACATTGTTTAGTTTAATTTCACAAGCTACACCCACAGAATAGAACCTGCCAGGCAACATTAAGTAGGCCAAAAGATCTGAAATAAAAAAAACACAAAAACATGTACCCTAATCGAAAGACATTTAGAAACAAATCAGAAACAAAGACATTAACAGCTATCGGCTTTTAAAAGGGTTAAAAGGATTTTTGGAATTCCAGCAAATTACAGTGCAAGCAATCATCCACAAGTGGAGAAAACTTGGAGGGGAATTTTCCCCTAAAACGCCTAGCCTTCAAAAATGCTTTAAAAGGGGGGACGACAGGAAAGAAACTGTTGTTGTGACAGAATCACAACAAATTCAGCAAGCAGTAGTGGTTCAAAACGTCTCCACGGGGATGTAAAATACTCAATGCCAGATATAAAAATTTCACAATATCTTGAAGAGGAAGGTGTTCACATAAACAAGACTAATGCACAATATTACCAAAGAGCAGATGACAAACATCAAGCTAACCAACAAGGCTTTTTGCTCAGCTTAAAACATATGGAAGAAACATCTAGACAAGCGCAGGTTGTAAACACGGTTTACAGGATGAAAGTTGACAGGTATGATGTTCACGGTCCAGGTATTGATTTATATATTAAATTGCTCCACTGGATAGGTCTGCTTGTAGATAAAGATGTCCAGCTGACCAAAGCACAGAGTGCAGTGATGTGTGAGAGGTTATAAATGACACTAACAGTTCTAAACACCTGGGTGAGGCGTCTAAGTAAATATTGTCTCCGTAATCAGGGACAGGTTGAAATTGGCAACAAGATGTTTTCTGGCATGAGCAGAAAAACAAGTTTCCAAAAATTTAAAGCAAGGCTTTCAGATTATTTCATTTGAATTTAGACTTAGAGAAAGATGCTGCAGTTGTTACCACCAAGACAGTTCTTAGTTTTAGATGGCAACTACTTTTAAAAAAAAATCTTTTTCCAATTAGTTTGATATGATATGAAACATTAAACTGCAACAAAGAAAAAATAAAAACAAACATTTTTAAGAGGGGAAACAAATATTTAGGACCAACACCACCCACACATCTTATTTTTTAAGCCACTGACAGACAACAGATTTTCCAAACTTTTTTTTTGTCTTGCAAGAGCACCATGGCCTGCAGATTACAATTTCTTAACATTACTAATCCCTTTTCCTTTCATTTGTCCCCCATAATATTTATCTTCCCACTCTTGTTACATCGACGTACAGTGCAGTTTCACAGCTAAGACACATTCCTCTCCTAAAATAGGCCCAGAAGGATCACACGCGCAGCAAAGCCGGAGAGCAGATATAAATCCCTCTCGAGCGAATCCCTGGTATGCATTAGGAGCGCGTTAAAGTGCGTTATCGTGGTCGTCATGCATCTGCATGGGCCGCTGTCAAACATGCTGCTTGAGTAGCAGCTGCATCTGGGGGAGGATGATAAGACCCGGGCCAGAACAGAGGAGGACGTCCTCCCTCTCTCACTCAGTGCTTACCATGACAACCTGACAAACGGTTACTAAGGAAACAGGATTACATCCTAACACTTTACATGATTAGAGCTCATCTCTGCGATGGTATCCTTCCTTCAGGAGATTACCTCCTGGTTCATTTTCTTTAGTTTCTCGGTAGTAACGGGTCTTTGACTTTTCTGGGGAGGGTTTAGGTGAATGAGGATGCTGTTAGTTAGCATCGCAGATACAAGAGGAGGAGGGTAGATGTCCAGAAAAGAAGCTCAATTAAATAAAAGGTCAAAACTAATGAAGCTTTACACTGGCTAACATCTTGCTCTTACAACACCAACAGTGAGACGAGCCAAGTCCGTAACTGCACAGCAGCCAGAAAGCAATCAACAAACCGTAAACTCAACACGGAGTGTCTTGACATTTAAAGTTTTGTTCCAAATCAATAATCTATTTAATTATTACATCACTGTTCATGACAGACCGTCATCTTACTCAGGAGTCACAATTTGGAGACCTTAAATCCAAGCATTCTGCTTCAGAAACACAAACTGGTTGTGCTTCATATGTAAGATCTTCTATTCATATCTCACCCTAGACTGTATGTTCGTATTGTGAAAATTATTTTAGTCTAACACATCAAGAAATACACCTACCTTTTAGCTCACATGGAGCATCTGAGGGCCAAAGCTAATGCTGCTAGCATTAGCAATTAGCAAAGATGCTAATTGCAGTTACTGCAAACTTACATAATGTTCAAAACAAAGATTTATAAGTTATATCAAAGACATAAAAGTATTGTTTTGTGTTTTAGCTTCACTTGACTTTTTTCAACAATTTATTTCAAGCTGTATTTAGTTGCTATATGACAAATGAGATCAAACAGGTAGGATGTTCAAACCCAGGCTTTCTTCAGTCATGCACTGCGAGATGACATCAGTAGTGAGATAGGAAAATTGAAGAAAATGAATTAGAAGTTGCACTTAATGATCTCTACAAGTAAAAAATAATCACTGCAACAGAGTTTTTAGCCTTTCTGGTCTTTTTCTGGCTCCAAGTGAAGCCAGTATCTCTTTTTGCAATACTCTCATCTTTTGTTGAAGAGCAAGAATAAACTAAACTAAAATACGTCGACTATTTTTGATAATGTGAAGAAATCAGACAATTTCTGCTTTGTGCAGCATCTTTCCCTCAGCAAAGCTTTTTTCAAATTGGACAATAACCGATCCAGCTTTTTCATTCAGCTGCAGGCTTTTTTATTATTTGATGCTTGAATCCTCAACAACAGAGGCCAGTTAGTGCAAAAAGAGTTAGCACTTAAAGCAGTTTTTTTTCTTATGAACATAAAAAGACCTGTAGAAAAATTGATTATCTGTGATTGTCAAAGAACAATCACAGAAAACATAAAACAAGCATATTAATGTTCTTTGGTCTTTCACTGTGAGCAAGCTCATAAAGGTTAGAAAAAACAATGATGTAATACTATGAGCTTAACAAAAAGGGAAAAGTAAAATTTTGAGTTTTAAAACCATTTATTGTCAAAGATTTATTTTTTTTTACAAAGTAAATAAAAGATTTCCTTTAGCTCAGTCCAAGTATAGGGAGTTAAACTCACCAGTAGAGGTATGGTTTGTCTTTGTCCACATTGATGTTGTTGAGTGGATCTTGTCTGAACCAAGTGTTGATGGTAAATCCGTTTTGATACGGCCACTTGGCAATTGGTGGCAATGCTATAGCCTGGTCGAGAACAAGCGCATTAGAGTTTACATCAATGTATAAAAATGCAGTGTGGCTGTGAACAAATCTCAAAAAACCACAGGCAGTTGTTAAAAGGCTGTGTCTATGAGATGTAAAAAAAAATTAAAAACTAAACCATAATAAATAAATGTAAAATGTTTTTCCCTTTAGTATAAAATATACCCTGAAAAAATTCATAGAGACAAAGACAAATGACGAGAAAAGGTAAACAAAAACAAAAGGGGGGCCAAAATCTGGTCACATTAATACATGTACCTTTAAATGAATCATTTTGCTTTTGTAGAGACCTAATGTTATTGATAATGAATCTGATTAATTAATTTTGGTAGAAATATATAGAAGTATATGCATTTCTGACTGAGTGGTCAAAACTGCATTTAATTGTAGTTGTTTGCTAAAAAGGTCAAACTGAAGAAGGATTTTATTCTTCATCAATACATTGAGTTGAAGGCAACAGCTATGTCAACTAAAGACATATGGAAAAAATTACATTACGGAACAGTCTATTTTAATAGGGTTATGTACAATTTTCAATTTCCACCATGCCATTAGCATTATTATTGGATATTCATTATCCATTTTTGGTGGAATAAAACAACTACAAACATGCTGATGTTACACATAAATTGGAAGAACTGCTTTTTATCGATGTAGGGGCAGAAAGAATTTGTATGCGTCTTACCGCTGCACTGCGTCCAGGGAAGTTGAAGAAGGTGTCGGGACCGTGCCTCTGAGGCATCTGGTTCAACACAGACAACAACTTGATAGC
Source organism: Poeciliopsis paucimaculata (assembly GCA_903067055.1). Taxonomy (NCBI): domain Eukaryota; kingdom Metazoa; phylum Chordata; class Actinopteri; order Cyprinodontiformes; family Poeciliidae; genus Poeciliopsis; species Poeciliopsis paucimaculata. The sequence goes on along the minus strand of CAEGAD010083178.1, from coordinate 662 downwards.
ATGTCTTGGCTAGGAGAGGAGATGAGAAAGTAACTCGTTATTACATGAAAAATGCTGTTCATCAGAGGGACAGTACAGTGAGGCTTAAAAAAAAAAAAAAGAGGAAAAAAAAAAGAAAAACGACTCTGTGGCTTCACATCTCTACCACAACCATCCCAGATCAATAAGTCTTCAATCACCAGCTCCCTCCCCCGATAACAACCCCTCAATACCATGGCGCCCCTTAATCGATCTGTCCCCAGAGAAGACTGCTGAGGGAGGAGGAATTGGAATGGACGGGGAGACAGGGGGAAGGTGGATGGGCTGACAATAGCTATTGGACAGCAGAGGTACTGTGAAATGGCTGAGGGTATGGACCACTGGTCAGACAACAGAGGTGGCCGAAGGTGGTTGTGCATGAGCTTCACCAAAGGATCGATTAATGAGGAAGGCAAAAGGCATTACAGGTGGAACTCAATAGCTTAGAATATAATTGAAAAGGTATTTTTGGCAATTCAATTCAAAAATTTATGACATAGATTTATTAAACACAGTGATGTATTTAAACTGCTTAGCTCTGTTAGTTTAGAGAACTTGTTGTAGAGAAGATCATCGGTGATGATGAGGTGCGGAGCGGTAAACTATCGTCACTTTTCTCATGTATGAGGCTATAATCTTAGTAC